>OY992888.1:5647852-5677852 GCA_963921405.1 Cepaea hortensis | reverse complement strand
CCGCTGGTGACTTGCTGGATAACTGAGCCGGCCGCTTAGAAAGTAATGGCAAACTATTGAACGTAATCTTGCCAAGAAATCAACAATCAGCTGAAAGATGCTGCTGTTGACAGCGATATCCTGTAAAGGATATGCGGAAAAAATGCCCTATAGTCTCCACTTGTTTGTTCTATTTCTATAACCATCAATCAATACTTGTGGAATCTGTTTATGTGCTGTCTTAGTGGTGAGTTCCCAAATGGATATTTCTGTATATTACGTTTACCACATTGGAACGGACCAATCATTACTCTTTTTAAAATGCTCGTTAATATACTGAACACAGAATTACGGCACGATGTGTTTGTGTATTTCTTATTTGACCTATATTGGGTTAATATAAAATTATGAGACGCAGGTCCGCATGGCCGAATGGATAAGTGTCGTCCCTGGGGTGAGGGGAATCAACACCCACATTCTTTTACCCCATATCATTATCTTGAGGATCTCCTAGCTTTCTGTCCACAACATCACGTCAGTCTTCGGATCCCCCCCCCCCCTCTCTCTCTCTCTCTCTCTCTCTCTCTCTCTCTCTCTCTCTCTCTCTCTCTCTCTCTTACCACTGGACCACGCCCCCTCTCATTCTTTTCCAAAACATACCCACACAACACTAGCTTTTAACACAAACGACAAATTAATTTAATAAAGAAAAGTGTCAGGTGAGTGCAAAGTGTATGTGTAGAATGTCTGTCGTATAATCTAAAGTGTATGTAGAATCAGACCGAACAGTTCAGGAGCAAAGTCTGTTTCATCACAGTACTGGCCACACAACAGCACCATATATCAAGTACAAGAAGACCTCACCAAATGATGCGTCTCTCCGGCCAACTGTCGACTTCCTCCAATAGCTCTTGGATAGTCCGGATACCTGGTCACCAATAGTGGATATAGTCCAATACTGACCATGAATCTGACACACACAATGTAACTAATATGTCACTAAAAGTTCTGTGATCTGATAACACTTGTACCGTAAAAGAATGTTTACTGTCACTTTGAAACTAAATGTTAGTAGTTAAGGTCCTAGGAATTCACCAATTAGAAAACTCAAAGTTAATTGGTAATGTTTCACAAGAATTCCCGGTTCCAAATGTTGCTGTATGTAGCCGGGGCGCAGTGTTGGGGTGAGCGCCCAACATTGCTTAAATACCCCAATTGCTCGTGCTATGCAGCAAAAGTCCAACTCCTGGCCTTCAAGTGGCGGAACTGTTTCTACTAACAGGAGAAGGGGCGACGGCGAGTATCTGACGCCGGAAAATAACCAGTGTGCTCTAGATGTGTATACACATACATGCATATGCAGACACGTGTGTGCGTGTGTACACATCTAAACTCGAGGGAGACCACAGTCTGCTCTAGGAAAGGAAAGGTGCTGAAGATGGAGGCAACCAGCCAGGAGGCGCACCACAGAAATCAGGATGCCACGCAATCACGCAAAATGGAATATGTCAACTACTGCTAAATGTTATGGTGCTCGCCCTGCTTTGGACCCCCAGGCAGGTGCAGTGCCGGACCCTATGTCTCGAAAGGGTCCAACCCCAACTACTGGAGGTCCTTCTCAGATGTCCTGTGGAGCCAGGGGACATGAGAATAGAACGGCTGGCCATACTAAACAAAGACTTAAAATAATACACTGGAATGCGGAGGGAGTCAGCAACAACAAAAAATAGAATTATAAAACATCCTGGACCAAGAAAAAGTAAGCATATGTTGCTTCCAACAAACTCACCTCAACGAAAATATAGCCTTCAAAATCAGAGGCTACCAGTGTTACTGATCTGACCGTAAGGACAGGCGAAAAGGTGGGATACTTACCCTTGTAAAAAATAACATCACTGCTTCCCAAATCGAAGTCTATATGGAAGGGGCTGAGCATCAGACACTTAAACTTAAAACAGGCTATACAGACCTACATCTGATCAATTACTACTGTCCAAGTGACCTCCCACAGGCACTGGACACACTACCATTAACAGAAAAAATGATTGTGTGTGGCGATTTCAACAGCCGCTCGCAGAGTTGGGGCTATGATCACATGGACCAGAGAGGAGAGAGACTGGAAGACTGGCAGGATGAGAATAGATTCATCTTGGTTAACAAGCCGTCCGACCCACATACTTTCTACTCGATATCATGGCACTCTACAACTACACCTGACCTGGCCTCTCATTCACCAGACCTGGAGTGGAACATTACACGAATTGTTGGGAAACAACTTGGTGGCAGCGACCATCGGCCAGTCTTTCTAACTGTAGAAAATGAGCTTGTAAGTGAAAGCAGCACCCTCTCGAGGTGGAACTACAAGAAAGCAGACTGGGCAATGTACAAGAATCGCACCAGCATACTGGTTAGAAAGACATAAATAAAGTAGTTGAAGAGTTTGGGAAATGCATACTACAGGCAGCGCGAGAAACAGTACCAAGAGGAGCCCGTAAACAATATAAACCCTACTGGAGTAGTGAACTGGAACAGTTGCATAATGATGTGGAAGTATGTAGAAAGCAAGCAGAGGCCACACCCAGCCAAGAGCAACACAATAAATTCCAGCATGCAAAAGCCAAATTTCAAAGGGCCAAGCTGCAGGGTAGACGGAAAAGCTGGCAGGAAAAAAACAGAGTCTCTGAACTTTGAAAGAGACACAAGGAAATTGTGGAAGCTAATAAAACAACTTAACGATGAGGGCACAGGGAGAAACTCAAAAATTGCACTACATAAAGATGGAGACATCTTAACAAGAAAGCAAGCAGCTGACCATTTTGCGGACTCATTCGCACAAGATAACAATATCAAAATTAGTCCAGAAAAACAACAAGAGATTCGAGAGAAACGGCAACATACAGGACAGAAGGAAATAGTACATGAGGTTCTGGAGGCACCCATCACAATCAGCGAACTGGAGCTAGCCATATCAAAACTGAAAATGAGAAAGTCACCAGGAGCTGCTGGTATCTCCAATGAAATGATCAGGAACCTAGAAACAGAGGCCACAGCAAAGCTGTTGCAGATCTTCAATAACAGTTGGACCTTAGGCAGTGTTCCACAAGCCTGGAGAGAAGCAATCATGATACCCCTCCTAAAATCAGGGAAAGATAGTTCCATTACCTCTAGCTAGAGACCAATTAGCCTCACCAGCTGTCTCTGCAAAACACTGGAGCGCATCATCAATCACAGACTGCAGTGGTACATTGAAAGTAAAAAAATCCTTGTGCCACAGCAGGCTTGCTTTAGGCAGTGCTACTCTACGGAAGATCAGACAACCTACCTCTCTCAAGAAATTGAGGATGCATTCCAAGAGAAAAAGCTGGTGCTTGCGGCATGGATAGATTTGAAGAAAGCCTGGAAAGAAGGTCTGATTAATAAACTGAGAAACTGCAAAGTCAATGGAAGAATGTACAAATGGGTGAAAGCATACTTGCACAACAGAAGAGCCCGAGTACAGATAGACGGACTCAAGAGCAAGAAAGTACTACTGAGTCACGGTGTTCCCCAGGGCGGAGTCTTGTCCCCCACACTTTTTCTAATCTTCATCAATGATCTCGTTGCTAATCTACCGCATGGAATTAAAGCGGCAATGTACGCCGATGACCTGGTTCTATGGAGCATAAATGAACATGCATCAGTGGCCACCAGTTTATTACAAAGAGCTGTAGACACATTTGTTGCATGGGCAAATAGATGGTGTGTCAGCATAAACACTGACAAGTGCAATACCACCCTATTTACCCTTTCTCCAAAACAAAAGGCAGGGACCATCCAGATAAATGGAACACCCCTAAGAGAAGATAAAGAACCAACATACCTTGGAGTAATATTTGATGGCAGACTGACATGGAGAAAGCACATCAACAAAGCAGTAGCAAAAGCCAGAAGGAAAATAGCCATCCTGAGAAAGCTAAGTGGAACCACATGGGGAGCCAGTGGGAAAATACTTAGCAAAGTTTATCAACAGAGCATACGACCACACCTGGAATACGGGTCAACTGCGTGGTGTTCGGCATCAAAATCCACACTGCAAGAGCTGGACAAAGTACACAATCACGCACTTAGAGTCACCATAGGAGGGATGAGATCAACCCCTATAGTGGAAATGGAGAAGATGGGGAGGACACAAGCACTGAGTGAGCGCAGAGATACGAAAACTCTAATACAAATAGAAATGTTCCTCAGCTTGCCAGGCCACCCTATGAAGAACAGATTTGAAAACCTAGCTATGGGGCGGTTGAAAAGAAGTAGTTTTATCCACCAGGCCAAACGACTCTGCAGAGAAACCACCGATCTGCCCACAGTTGGTATCCCCCTAACAACTACTCCAGAGCGAACTCCATGGAAAGATGAGCATAGACTATCATTACAAATGCAGACAAAAGTGAGAGGAATATTTGACAAGGAAGAACAGAACAGTGTGAGCGCAGAACAGCCACTCTCAGCTTCCTTGATGAAGAATACCCACAGGACCTCTAGATCCGAGTCTACACAGATGGGTCAGCACAAAATGCTGTTCGAAATGGAGGAGCGGGAGTGTTCATAGAATACCCAAATAGTACTAGGGACACAGCTAGAGTACCGACAGGAAAGTACTGCCATAATTACGATGCTGAAATTGAGGCAATCAAGATAGCAACAGAGAAATTACTAAATACCAGCAATGGGACACAACCTGTGGTGCTATTGACAGATGTAAAATTAGTACTCGAGGCGCTCCTGTCTGGGAAATTGCCAGTACTAAGGACACTACTTTCTGAACTTAGCAGTCAGCATAAGGTCACCATACAGTGGATACCATCCCACTGTGGAGTACCCGGAAATGACAGAGCTGATCAATTGGCTGAGGAAGGAGCCAAAGAAGAACAGCCTGATGTGCCCGTTACATACCACCAAAAGAAAAGAATGATCAAATCAGTCAGAAAGCCACCAAAACATGCTCAAGATGACTACCACGTTATGGATAGACCAGAACAAATCATTATTCTTCGCCTCAGAACAGGGCACAATAGATTACGCAACCACATGTATACAAAATTCAAGATTGGTGAAACAGCCATGTGCACATGTGGATTGGCGTCGCAGACAGCAAAGCACATACTCCAAGACTGCCCAAAATATAACATATCTAGGCAAACCTTCTGGCCTAGAGAGATGACAGTGGAAAATAAACTCTATGGACCGCTGTGTGAACTGAAAAAGACAGTTCAATTCATACAAGAGACAGCATTGCAGTTATAGACATATTTCAAGCTAACGAAAGAAGAAGAAGAACAAGAATTCCCCATTTAGAAAACACAATGTTAATTTTCCAGTTTTCTATTTACTACTATTGTTCCTGTTACTGGTGGTATTGTAAGTATATGTATTGTAATATAATAAGAGCCACCACCAAGGAATCACTCTGAAATGATCATCAGTTCCTGCTCAGCAGAGGCCAGATTCTTGCAAACCCTCTGGGTTATGGGCCCAGTGCAAAAGCCGCTGAGTAAAAAACTTCCTTCAATAATCGAGCCATACTTTTCTGCTACTTCTTGGTAAACCTAGTGGAACCTGTTGAAGAGAGAACACACCTGGTGAGATCAGCCCGATCCCAACCTTTATTAGGTGAGTGTAGGCCAACGGCCGCACTCAGATATATAACAGAGAACCAAACTCTGTCATAATGCAGAGGAACTCATCACATTGGTCTGAGTCATGGTAAGACAAGGAAAGACTAAAGGAAAAGTGCAGAAACCCAGTAGACACCCTACTGGAAGATCCTATCACTTTACATTTCCTTTATCCCCCCAACCATCCTCAATCTCCCTAAACATCATCCCACTTCATTGTTCTTAACTCACTGAGTTAATTGATATCTCATAAAAGCTAGTTTAAGCAACGCGACAGCCTACTGTTGCCGATGCTCCTATAATACATTCTCCCAACGCACATTACTACACTCGATTCCTAAGAACACTTTAATTTATGTCTATTAAATTAAATACCATATATTTATTACTGTTCGAAATTTAGACTACTAAATCACACAAAGGAAAAATGTCCACCGATGTAAATCAACAGAAGACATTGTAGTCTCTGTCCAGAATCAAAATCGGAATATCACACACGTCCTTATTGTTTCACAACATTTGGTCAACTCCCGCCAAAGTTTTTTATCCCGACTGTTTTAATACTGGGTCTGAATGACGTCACAAGTCTGTCTAGACAGTATGCGTCTAGAAGCTATTTTTCTCTCTCCGTTTCCGACTGGATGGAAGCAACTAGTCGTCTAATCCGCTTTCATCTGGGGAATTGTCCCGGTACTTCAAAAAGTTTGGCCGGCTGTAATCTGGAGAATATTTTCCCCACAACAAAAGATCTTACCGCCTTACATCCAGACAGAGTCTACCACATCAAAGGATGGCTGCCGCCTGCAGACCAACGGCGCGACAGTCTTTCCTCAATCGACAACACATCAAAGAATGACGGCTGCTGGTAGACGCATTGGCGCGACAGTCTTTCATCGATCGACATCTCCAAGAATTTATGCGACAATAAGAACGGTGTTTTTAAACATCCGGTGTGCTGATACCGAGGTTAGCGGTTCAACCCCTACACTGGACAGCTGGACTGAAATGTTGACCTGTCGTCCTTGACTTGGGGACGTAAATTACAAGTACCCCTGAAGTCGGAGTGGGTTCGCCTGATGGCGAGGGGCACTGTTAATAGGGAAAGCTAACCTACACGCAATATTCAGTCTATCACTACTATAAAAATAGTGTGTATGGACTACGTTTGAGTTCAAAGCGAGCGAGTGCAAAAATTTTTTTTTTTAATTCTGAGACAGGTGGTGCTATCTCAATGGTTAGGTACGAATTCTGTCCATATTCCATAGTTGTAGGTTCATGTGGATTGTTTTTGGTTTGAGATAGACCTGGCTAACGGTAACACTCTTTTTTTTTTAGGGATGTCTAGTTGGTCATGCGTCGAAGTGCACTTGTTCCTCATTTGGAGGTGACAGGTTCGAATCCCTGTCGGTAATTATAGCTTTCAGTTGTTATGTTGTTTAGGGTGTTTTCTCATCTTTGCTACTGTCATCTACTTCTATGAGCACCAATCAATACTTGTGGATTTGTTTATACGCTGTATTAGTGGCTTCAAGTCTTTCCCAGTTGATATTTTTGTCAAAATTGTCATATGTAACATGCCAGAATCTCATCTCATCGTGTTCCTCTTGTACCTTGCGGAGTCGAGGTGAAGTATAAACAGCGGGAGAGTGCCCGCTTATGAAAAATTTATGTTTCTTATTTCCAATCATACTGACATATTATTAATATATATTTAATTATAAGCAAACCGTTTTTGTGTACACTATTCTGTTCTTAATCGTTATGACACAACTTTCACCTGCTGATTGATTGATTGATTTAGGAACCGACATCACAGCATTCGGGGCATTCCCATAAGCGCTCCGTCCCCATCTTCAGCAGCCAGCGAAGAGTTCCAACACCAATAGTACCAGTAGCAATCTGATTATATGTCCGTCTCGCCTTTCCTCTGAGCGTCGAGCGTCGGCCAGATCCCCTCGTCACCCCTCACTGTCTCATTTTTGCCAGACCATGGTGCTCCATCTGCTCCTCCGAGGTGTACACGTGCTCCCACAAGGCCGCAACCACGTCTGCCTTGTCATGCATAAATACTCCACCAAGTTTTGCAGAGCCAGCCAATCTGTCCGCCCGCTCATTTCCCAGAACACCGTTATGCCCTGGAGAAAAGATCCAGACGATGCTTGCCACCCGTGACCTCCGAAGCGAAGCAAGCCACTCTGCCCGAAGCTTGCCTGTCCTCACCCTACTTAGCATGCTTACTGAGCCGGTTAGAATCACGATGTGTGTGTGTGTGTGTGTGTGTGTGTGTGTGTGTGTGTCGTATTCTCCATCCAGCGGAAAGCTGCACTGACCGCCTCCACCTCCATTCTTACGCTAGATGTTGTGGTATCATATGCCAGGCTCTCCTGCACCAAATGTCGACCATTAGCTTTTGCTAAGAATCCCCCGGCACTTCTACTACCTTTCAACACCGACCCATCTGTATAGATAATCACGTCACCCGAGCGAACATAATTAGTTGCTGAATTTCCACTTCCGTGACCCATGCTGGCCATTCCCTGCACTCCCGGCTCAATGTGATTATAACTCTGCACAAGTCTCTCTGACCCATTCCTCTCCTCGCCTAATGTTCTCCAAGGGGCACACCTGTCTGATCGTATCCTTCGCCTGAGCCATCCATGATTTCCCTCTTAACAGTCGCTGACCCTTAACGGCGTCCAGCGCCTCATGCAACGGGTGATCTGTGTCTGCAGCTACTCTGAGGTATGCCTTCCTCTGCATCACCTTGAGCCTACCAGCAACAGTCGGCAGACCAAGGATGTAACGCATACACACTACTGGGGTGTCTCTGGACCTGCTGTTACCACTGTACTAAGATATTTGATTGCAGCATTAAACAGTGCTCGTTGTGTTCCGTTACTTGTTTTTTTTCTCTCCATCCATCCATCATGTGCCATGCCGGTAAGCATGGGCGGTCACGTTCTGCCATCTCACTCGATCACCAGAGTCGTGGATCAGCTCCGTGTTTCTGTCTCGACCATGCCAGAAGGCCAAGCCATCCAGGTACTTGCTTCTATGTCTTCCCCTTGGTCTGTTCCCCTCGAGCTTTATTTTTCACGTCTATTGTATTTTTAGTATCACGTTAGCGATATATACACTTGCGTCATGTGTTAAAGCAATTTATCACTAGAGTAGTTTGTTGAGATACAATTTCCTCGCCATATTTCCGGTAACCTGCTCTAAATCCGACTGGTTCAACCAACTAGAGGTGTGGAGAGGGCAGGCTGCCACCTGCCGGGAATTTAAATATTCCTAAATGATGGTTCACGCCTCACTTGTCCTGGGTAGGTAATTCACGGATGTTTCACTTATGAATTTATAATTCCTCGAGCGATTATCCACAAACAGGTGACAACAACAAATGATGCCGTGATGATCTAGGTCAGGGAAGATTTGTGTTCCCCAGGGAAGATAATCTCCCCTTTTTTTAAATTCGAGATAGTTCACAACTAAACAGACATGTATCGTTTGGCGTTCATAGAAGTAGGGTAATGAATTAGAGACTAGGGAACGCACTAGACAACATAAACATTGAAAGCTATAGTTACCGATTGGGATTCGAACCTGTCACGTCCAAATGACGGCAGCGACTCGCTACAGGAACAAGTGTACTACGACGCATGACCTGAATCCCAATGGGTAACTATAGCTTTCAGTGTTTATTTGGAGAGTGGAAAAGAAGAAGTAACAAAGACATTTATGATCTGTTTAAGTCCCCGCTAATCACTGGTATCATGAAGGCTAATAGACTACAATGGCTGGGGCATATAGAAAGAATGGAAGATAATAGGGAAACAAAACTCGCTTACACTCAGGAAATAAATGACCGTAGACCCCGAGGTAGACCAAGAAGACGGTGGAGAGATAATACATGTACAGACCTACAAGCACTTGGAATCAACGACTGGCAAGAAAAGGTCAACCTGATAGACGAATGGAGACGGATTGTATCTGCAGCAAAGAACCTCAATGGCTCGGAACGCTGAAGAAGAAGAAGTGTTTATGTCTATTTCGTCCTCTAGTCTCTACTTCTTACCCCTACTTCTACGAGCACCAACAATACGCGCGTATTTATTTCTGCACTGTCTTAGTGGCCTCAAACTGGCTTCGTGGCGAAGGGAATTATGGACGCAGTTTGTAATCCCGCATACCTGCGGTGGTTTTTTTTTTTTAGGAAGTGGTATGAGGGTAAAGTTAAAGAAAGTCAACTATACAGCAGTAAACAATAAATATGACTTGTGCAAATTGAAAATTGACAAAGAAATACAAGATAATTTTAACATATAAGTAAAGAACAAATGTGATTTATTGTCTGATCTAGAGATCCTATTTCAAGATGTAGATGATCAATGGGAAATGCTGGTTCCAAATGTTGCTGTATGTAGCCGGGGCGCAGTGTTGGGGTGAGCGCCCAACATTGCTTAAATACCCCAATTGCTCGTGAATACATAACCTATGCAGCAAAAGTCCATCTCCTGGCCTTCACGTGGCGGAACTGTTTCTACACTAACAGGAGAAGGGGCGACGGCGAGTTTCTAGCGCCGAAAAATAACCAATGTGCTCTAGATGTGTATACACATACATGCATGTGCAGACACGTGTGTGCGTGTGTACACATCTAAACTCGAGTCAGACCACAGTCTGCTCTAGCAAAGGAAAGGTGCTGAAGACGGAGGCAACCAGCCAGGAGGCGCACCACAGAAATCAGGATGCCACGCAATTACGCAAAATGGAATATGTCAACTACTGCTAAATGTTATGGTGCTCGCCCTTCTTTGGACCCCCAGGCAGGTGCAGTACCGGGCCCTATGTCTCGAAAGGGTCCAACCCCAACTACTGGAGGTCCTTCTCAGATGTCCTGTGGAGCCAGGGGACATGAGAATAGAACGGCTGGCCATACTAAACAAAGACTTAAAATAATGCATTGGAATGCGGAGGGAGTCAGCAACAAAAAAAGAAAATAGAATTATAAAACATCCTGGACCAAGAAAAAGTAAGCATATGTTGCTTGCAAGAAACTCACCTCAACGAAAATATAGCCTTCAAAATCAGAGGCTACCAGTGTTACCGATCTGACCGAAAGGACAGGCGAAAAGGTGGGATACTTATCCTTGTAAAAAATAACACCACTGCTTCCCAAATCGAAGTCTACATGGAAGGGGCTGAGTATCAGACACTTAAACTTAAGACAGACTATACAGATCTACATCTGATCAATTACTACTGTCCAAGTGACCGCCCACAGGCACTGGACACACTACCATTAACAGAAAAAATGATTGTGTGTGGCGATTTCAACAGCCACTCGCAGAGCTGGGGCTATGATCACATGGACCAGAGAGGAGAGAGACTGGAAGACTGGCAGGATGAGAATAGATTCATCTTGGTTAACAAGACGTCCGACCCACATACCTTCTACTCGAGATCATGACACAACAACTACACCTGACCTGGCTTTTCATTCACCAGACCTAGAGTGGAACATTACACGAATTGTTGGGAAACAACTTGGTGGCAGCGACCATCGGCCAGTCTTTCTAACTGTA
This sequence comes from Cepaea hortensis, assembly GCA_963921405.1. Taxonomy (NCBI): domain Eukaryota; kingdom Metazoa; phylum Mollusca; class Gastropoda; order Stylommatophora; family Helicidae; genus Cepaea; species Cepaea hortensis. The sequence continues at coordinate 5,666,634 of OY992888.1, read as the reverse complement.
GAAAATGAGCTTGTAAGTGAAAGCAGCACCCTCTCGAGGTGGAACTACAAGAAAGCAGACTGGGCAATGTACAAGCATCGCACCAGCATACTGGTTAGAAAACGTGAACACTGGGAAAGACATAAATAAAGTAGTTGAAGAGTTTGGGAAATGCATACTACAGGCAGCTCGAGAAACAGTACCAAGAGGAGCCCGTAAACAATATAAACCCTACTGGAGTAGTGAACTGGAACAGTTGCATAATGATGTGGAAGTGTGTAGAAAGCAAGCAGAGGCCACACCCAGCCAAGAGCACCACAATAAATTCCACCACGCAAAAGCCAAATTTCAAAGGGCCAAGCTGCAGGCTAGACGGAAAAGCTGGCAGGAGAAAACGGAGTCTTTGAACTTTGAAAGAGACACAAGGAAATTGTGGAAGCTAATAAAACAGCTTAATGACGAGGGCACAGGGAGAAACTCAAAAATTGCACTACATAAAGATGGAAACATCATAACAAGAAAGCAAGCAGCTGACCATTTTGCGGACTCATTCGCACAAGATAACAATATCAAAATTAGTCCAGAGAAACAACAAGAGATTCGAGAGAAACGGCAACATACAGGACAGAAGGAAATAGTAATGAGGTTCTGGAGGCACCCATCACAATCAGCGAACTGGAGCTAGCCATATCAAAACTGAAAATGAGAAAGTCAGCAGGAGCTGATGGTATCTCCAATGAAATGATCAGGAACCTAGGAACAGAGGCCAAAGCAAAGCTGTTGCAGATCTTCAATAACAGTTGGACCTTAGGCAGTGTTCCACAAGCCTGGAGAGAAGCAATCATGATACCCCTCCTAAAATCAGGGAAAGATAGTTCCATTACCTCTAGCTAGAGACCAATTAGCCTCACCAGCTGTCTCTGCAAAACACTGGAGCGCATCATCAATCACAGACTGCAGTGGTACATTGAAAGTAAAAACATCCTTGTGCCACAGCAGGCTGGCTTTAGGCAGTGCTACTCTACGGAAGATCAGACAACCTACCTCTCTCAAGAAATTGAGGATGCATTCCAAGAGAAAAAGCTGGTGCTTGCGGCATGGATAGATTTGAAGAAAGCCTGGAAAGAAGGTCTGATTAATAAACTGAGAAACTGCAAAGTCAATGGAAGAATGTACAAATGGGTGAAAGCATACATGCACAACAGAAGAGCCCGAGTAAAGATAGACGGACTAAAGAGCAAGAAAGTACTACTGCGTCACGGTGTTCCCCAGGGCGGAGTCTTGTCCCCCACACTTTTTCTAATCTTCATCAATGATCTCGTTGCTAATCTACCGCATGGAATTAAAGCGGCAATGTACGCCGATGACCTGGTTCTATGGAGCACAAATGAACATGCATCAGTGGCCACCAGATTGCTACAATGAGTTGTAGATACATTTGTTGCATGGGCAAATAGATGGTGTGTCAGCATAAACACTGACAAGTGCAGCACCACCCTATTTACCCTCTCTCCAAAACAAAAGGCAGGGACCATCCAGATCCACCCCTAAGAGAAGATAATCAACAGAGCATACGACCACACCTGGAATACCGGTCAACTGCGTGGTGTTCGGCATCAAACACCACACTACAAGAGCTGGACAAAGTGCAAAATCAAGCACTTAGAGTCACCACAGGAGGGATGAGATCAACCCCTATAGTGGAAATGGAGAAGATGGGGAGGACACAAACACTGAGTGAGCGCAGAGATACGAAAACGCTAATACAAGCAGAATATTTCCTCAGCTTGCCAGGCCACCCTATGAAGAACAGATTTGAAAACCTAGCTATGGGGCGGTTGAAAAGAAGTAGTTTTATCCACCAGGCCAAACGACTCTACAGAGAAACCACCGATCTGCCCACAGTTGGTATCCCCCTAACAACTATTCCAGAGCGAACTCCATGGAAAGATGAGCATAGACTATCATTACAAATCCAGACAAAAGTGAGAGGAATATTTGACAAGGAAGAACAGAACAGTGTGCAGCGCAGAACAGCCACTCTCAACTTCCTTGATGAAGAATACCCACAGGACCTCTGGATCCGAGTCTACACAGATGGGTCAGCACAAAATGCTGTTCGAAATGGAGGAGCGGGAGTGTACATAGAATACCCAAATAATACTAGGGACACAGCTAGAGTGCCGACAGGAAAGTACTGCCATAACTACGATGCTGAAATTGAGGCAATCAAGATAGCAACAGAGAAATTACAAAATACCAGCAATGGTACACAACCTGTGGTGCTATTGACAGATGCAAAATCAGTACTCGAGGCGCTCCTGTCTGGGAAATTGCCAGTACTAAGGACACTACTTTCTGAACTTAGCAGTCAGCATAAGGTCACCATACAGTGGATACCATCCCACTGTGGAGTACCCGGAAATGACAGAGCTGATCAATTGACTAAGGAAGGAGTGAAAGAAGAACAGCCTGATGTGTCCGTTACATACCACCAAAAGAAAAGAATGATCAAATCAGTCAGAAAGCCACCAAAACCTGCTCAAGATGACTACCACGGTATGGACAGCCAGAACAAGTCATTATTCTGCGCCTCAGAACAGGGTACAATATCGTCGTATATTCTGAAGGGACTGGTAATCACTGATGTGCATGACCCATTTCTGTTAAAGGAAACTGGGCCCCATCCACTTCTAATATGTAAATAAACCAAGAATACGACCCCTGATCTTATACAGACTCATTTTTGTTTACTTTGTCTAGGAGTAAATGGTCCTCTTTTTCTGAATAAAAAAACCAATGAACAAATAGATCTGACTATGCCCCTTTTCACCTGCAATATAAAAGCTCTCGAACCCCCATTCAATCTTTGAAAATATCTAAAAAAGATTTCCTCAGGGTGAACCAGGTGCAAGGAAACATGGGTTATGAACAGTTTAAAGATCCAGAGTCTTAATTTACTCCTGGGTTATTGAATTCATTTTTGAGATAGTTTGTTAGATAATTAATTATTTCACAAACAATGAATCACATTGATGACTTGTCACACAAATGAGACAGAGATGTCAACAGACAGGATGGACTGTAATAAAATTAGGAACTTCAATAACAGTGTATAAATTTATTGACTGGCCTGATTCTCTTTTGGCCACATTTAGGTACATCAGTCATGGTGATAGTTACACATGTGGCAATGCAAATCATGGTCAATAATCAGTCCATCAATAAACATAATGATCAAATGATCACAATGTCTGATAGAAAACATCTTAATGTGAGACTAAAGTTTTTCTGATAAATCCTAGTACTCTATAAAAAGTATGGGTGTGTTGTTATCTGTTCTCTGGGTGGTTTTGGGGTGTAAACAGATGAAATGTCACCTATGAGTTGGTGGAGTGAGTGGAGCCTGGGTCCATCGACTGCTGGATCCCATTCAGTACTTGCCAAAGCTACTCTGAAGGCTTCTCATTCTCTGGTCAGGGCCTGAGGTCTCTTCCATCTCATGTTTTGGGACATCTTCTTTCATCTGCCTCCCTCTTGTCTGGTTTGGATTTCCACCATGGACATCACTGTTTAAAATTAACAGAGGTATGTACAATCCTACCAAAGTAATTTTTGCAGCATGTCATAAGTATGAGAACAACATAACAGAAAGAATAGGATCAGAAGAAGTGGTGTTGTGTTAATTTGTGTGGGGCCAGACATCATTTCACTGCATACACCTGTCATCAGTTGGTACCTGCTGTATGCATTCGCTCAGTGTACTTTTGGTTCAGTGAGAAGGGTACATTCAGACAGAGATAAGAGTCAGGATGTTTTGTTCCCTGGGTCATTGAAGTCAAGCAAATAATGCAAGATCAAGACAAGGACAAGAGGCATTTTTACAAATGACATACATTACATCTTCATCATCTCCTTCAGTGTTGCATGGTGTGTTTAAATGTTTATCTGTACCTCCCAAATCAACCATTTATCTTCTTCTTCCCATTATCAATCATGTTCCTGTTCCTGTTGTGGTTGTGGTGTTGGGTGAAGTGCTGTGTTGAGTATTGTGTTGAGTTAACCTCTGTTGAGTGGGGTTTTCATAGTTTGTACCATTTCCCCCTCCATCATCAGCAGTTAATATGAGTTTAACTCATCAAGTGTGTTATTGTTATGCATGTCTGTCATACAGAATAGCTGATGTGTATTTGTTACCAAAGTAATCTATACAAGATCATGATAACAATCCATTAGAAAAAAAGGTTATTACATAAGGTACCCTTTTCTAATTCCCTCCTTCTCTTCATCTTATTTTTATTCTACCACCACTATCACCAGTGCTCATCATGTGCATTCTGTTGGTGATCACTAGTTGACAATAGACCGAGGTTTTATTCACCTTGTGGTCTCGACAGATTAACTAGGCTGTCCATCACAATGGCGTAACCTGTTTCTAGGCAATGCGTTTAGTGAGTGCTTTGACCAATTAAAATCTGTCACACAAATACAATCAATTACTATCAACTACTATTATTTCAATGCGTAAAGAGGAAAGAAAAGATATAATCCATCTCTCAGCCTCTTAGATTGCAAATAGACAGAAATATGTTCGTTTTCAAGTGAGGCAGTAGTTAATGTGCTCAAACTGACCTGTCTGCAGAAACAATTCAAAGTGATTTTTGATGTAATGCATTAACATGCGTTTAAATTTTCGCCTCAAACATTTTCCTGTGATAGATTGATGTAGGATGCATATAGTAAAGTCAATAGTTGTAGTGAAGAATATCAGAGTTTGCAGTTTTGAGAAAGTTTGAGATGTCGGTTTCGCCGGGGAAAATGGCTCAGTGTAGCCAGAAGTAGTAGTCGTCAATTTTTACACTTCAGAGATTTATTTTATCACTAATACACTTAATTTTAACACACAACATTGGATACCTCCGCTGCACATGTCTGGACATCACACTGATATGAGGATTGTCAAGCTTACCTCAGTTCTTGAATCAAACTGCAGTCTTTGCACTCAGAAAGGGACAGGTCACACACACTCTCTGACCGTTCGTCAGGGCTTCAGAAGTAAGAGTGCGCGGGTTTTGGGGAAAGAGACGCTCACTTGGGTTAAATTTAAATCACGTGATCTCTTCCCACCACTAGTTTTGTTAGTTGCAGACGCTGTAGTTTTCTATTATTAGATGACATCCGTCTATCTAAAGTGTCAACTGAAGTTAAGATTCTAAATGGTGCGTTCAAGTGTGTGACTCTCTGGTTCGTGGTGCGAAATTGTTGACGCACTGCAAATGATGGTTGGTAAATATGTCACAAATAGATTACGCAACCACATGTATACACAGGTTGTGTGTTGCCGGGGCCCATAAGGGAAACAAAGAATAGCAACACTGTAGCCTACCACGCATGTCGTAAGAGGCGACTAAGGAGGCTTGATGGTTCCGTCGCCCTGCTACTGAGTGAGTGCGTGGCGCGACACTGTGGGCTGTGAGTTTCGTGTGAAATGCTTTTGAATCTGCTCGAGGTTTTTTGGAACGTGACTGCATGTTCGGAGCGATGGCAGATGGCTATGTCCCAGAGTTGACCGGTTTTTGCCTTATGCAGAAATGCGTGGCTGCTGGGCTTCTGGTTGACTGCCACTGCCATCGACGATGAACTGTATTTCGTGGACTGTGTGGGTGAACATCTAGGAAACATCCAGATAAACTGGGTATTTCGTGGGGGACTATTGTGTTGACATTCTGGCGGCAGCATTATGCACAGTGTATCTGTGCGGGCTGTTGTTTGTCGAGACTCCTGTCTTTTCCACTTTTCACATTGGGCAGTGGGGAGCGTTTTGTGTGATATTCACTGGCACAGGAATGGAGCATAATGGGGACGACCCGTTGCTGTGAAGTTGGAACTGCGACTAACCAACTAACTAATGTATACAAAATTCAAGATTGGTGAAACAGCCATGTGCACATGTGGATTGGCGTCGCAGACAGCAGAGCACTTACTCCAAGACTGCCCAAAATATAACATATCTAGGCAAACCTTCTGGCCTGGAGAGACAGTGGAAGATAAACTTGATGGACCGCTGTGTGAACTGAGAAAGACAGTTCAATTCATACAAGAGACAGCATTGCAGTTATAGACATTTCAAGCGAACGAAAGAAGAAGAAGAAGAAGAAGAAGAAGAAGAAGAAGAAGAAGAAGAAGAAGAAGAAGAAGAAGAAGAAGAAGAAGAAGAAGAAGAAGAAGAAGAAGAAGAAGAAATGGTGAAGAATTCAATCAGTTGTGCAGCAAAAAAAAAAAAAACTATTCCAAAAGTAAAGAAAGTGGGCCGTAAGACATGGATGACTGAAGAAAATTTACAACTAATGGAAACAAGAAGACAGAACAAAAATAATCCTGCCAAATATGAAGAAATTCACAGAAAAGTCAGAACCTATTGTAAGGAGGCAAAAGAAGCATGGCTTGAGAAAAATTGCAGAGAAATTGAAAAACAACACAACAGTAAAAATGCGAAACTAATGCACAAAAGAATTCAGGAGCTTACTAATCAAAGAACATGTACATCAGCAGGCTGCCTAAAGACAAAAGATGGAAGAGTCATAATAGAAAAAGATCAGATCTTACGTGTATGGTCAGATTACGTGAACAACCTTTATGACGATAACAGAGACGAACAATATAATATTCAAAATAATAATGAAGGACCAGCAATTTTGAAGATGGAGGTTCAGAATGCTCTTAACCATGTGAAATCTGGCAAGACCACTGGTCCAGACAGCGTCACAACAGAAATGATTAATGCTTTAGAAGAATATGGAATAGATAAAGTTACCAGTCTGCTTAATACAATATATGATACTGGAAATATACCTCATGAGTTATGTAATTCTGTATTTATTGCAATCCCAAAGAAATCAGGAGCCTTGGAATGTGATCAACATCGAACAATTAGTATAATAAGACACATCACGAAGATTTTGCTAAGAATTATCATGCAAAGAGTTAGGAGGAAAATACAACCTGAAATAGGAGAAGAACAATGTGGGTTTGTAGAAGGCAAGGGTACAGTAAATGCTGTGTATATATTGAGAACTTTAATCGAACGTTCTACAGATGTAAACAAAGACTACACAAAGGCTTTCGATAAAGTTAGACATGTCAACATGATAAGGATGCTTGAAGATCTACAAATTGATGGAAAAGACCTTAGACTTGTAAAAAACGTATATTGGAAACAACAAGCTGCCATAAGAGTTGATAATTACGTAAGCCAATATCAGCCTATTAAGAGAGGTGTGAGACAGGGATGTGTAATGTCTCCAGATCTGTTTTCCCTGTACAGTGAAAGTATTTTCAGAAATATTGAAGATATGGAAGGAATCAACATTGGGGGACGATGCATCAATAACATTAGATATGCAGATGATACAGTATTGATTGCAGACAATGAACAGGACCTGCAAAATTTAGTAGATGCGGTTGTTACACACAGTGAACAATTAGGGTTAGAATTAAATTGTAAAAAGACATAGATTATGGTCGTCACTAGGAAGAACGAAATACCACAATGTAATATACAAGTAAATGGGAATATTCTTCAACAAGTGAATAGGTACAATTATCTCGGAACAGTAATAACATCTGATGGGAGATGTCTTGAAGAGATTAGAACAAGAATCGCCAAGGCAAAAATAGCCGTTAGCAAGATGAAAAACATACTGACCAATAAAAAGATGTCAGTTGAAACGAGAAAAAGAGCGTTGAGATGCTATATAGAACCTGTAATTTTGTATAAATGTGAAGCTTGTACAATAGGCAGTCAGGCTGAAAAGCATCTAATGGCTGTAGAAATGTGGTTTCTGAGGAAAATGCAAAGAATACCATGGACAGCCAGAGAGACTAATGAACAAGTCCTTCAAGAAACAAATGAAGATCGTAAACTGATTAGAGCAGTGTTTCCCAACCTTTTTTGTGCTATGTCCAACCTAAGCCTTTCTAAAATTCTTATGCCCGCCTCCCCTAACGTATACATTATTTTTAATATTTAAAAATTGAAATGTTCACTAAAGAAACTCGAATGATAGGTTTTGGGAAGAAATCACTAGGAAATTATTGAGCAAACACAGTAAGTAAAATTTCAAAACATATAATGGAGAACTGAAATTCAAGTACAAAATTATTTTAATGAAAGATTTTTATATATTATTTTAATTATTAGTAATTATTTATTATTTAAATTTAGTGAGATCCATGCGCTTGATGCTTGCTGCAAAGAGATTTTATTTCAGGTTCCAATTTAGTTAACTTCAGTCTCAAGTCTGCCCGTTTTGTTATATCCAGCCCCCTTTAACAACCCAATTGCCCCCCTTAACAATCAAATTGCCCCCCTTAACAATCCAATTGCCCCCCTTAACAATCCAATTTCCCCCCTTAACAATCCAATTTCCCCCCTGTGGGGCGTGGGCCCCACGATGGGAAACACTGGATTAGAGACATTAGACGTAGAAAGTCACAATTTTTTGGGCATGTTATAAGAAGAAATGATTTGGAGAACTTGGTGACAACTGGCAAGATCGAAGGGAACACACCAAGGGGAAGACCTAGAAGCAAGTACCTGGATGGCTTGGCCTTGTGGCATGGTCGAGACAGAAACACGGAGCTGATCCACGACTCTGGTGATCGAGTGACATGGCAGAACGTGACCGCCCACGCTTACCGGCAAGGCACATGATGGATGGATGGATGGTATGGGTGCCGGTCGTTCAGAAAATAATGGCAAACTTGCCCAGGAATCACGAACAGCGAAAAAAATTGACATATAGTCGGTGCGAGCAAGAATGACGTCATATGGAGTAGAGAGAAATCCTCGACGCCAAATACGATATAAAACTAGGAGACGCGTTAGAAACACAAGAAACTTCACAGAGCGATTAGCCCAACAACGGCAGCCTTGTGGGAAAGGCAAACGAGAAGGCAGTGCAAGTTGGATGCCACTCAATTAAACTGGACTGATGGTTTACTTGGCATTAAACCAGTGGCGGAATATTACTAACTGACAAGGAAAAGACTGATCAACATGGTGCAGAATATCGCCACGAAGAAATAAACCACCGGCGAAAGGAAATAGCTGTATTTCCCAGAGCGGAAAGAAACACAACAGATGTAATGAGTGAAGAATCTTAGAGGACGTCTAGCTCCATTTGTCAACGGTGGCAATGCTAAGGTTGGTGAACCTTTTGTTTATTATTGTCAGCTACAAATAAGACTTGCTGCGGATCTGGTATAATAGGCCCTGCAAGGGCTACATAATAATTATTGGACACGTTAATCCTTGCATGCTGTAAAACGTATTAAACGACAGTTTGTTGGACTTGCGTCAAAGAAGTCTTTCTCATCATCTTTGTTCATATTGCTGTTGCTGATTTATCGAAGCGAGCCGAGATATACTTTTGTTAGAGTTCATATAAGTATATTATGATGGAACAGCCCTGTCAGCAGCAATATGGCAAAAATGATGGGATGGACTGCTCCATCCTGTAAGGACATGCAACTAACTTTTAAACTTTAAGTGACCTCAAAGAGTCCCCCAATGGATATTTCTGTGTGAACTCGAGATAGAGCGATAGTTTACAGGCATGTTCATTGACTTTACGTTCACCTGCCAACCTAATGGTCATGGGTTCGTATCCGATTTGACCTCCCAGATCGACCCAGCCTAAAATAGGTACCAGGAAATGTATTGGGAAGACACTTTGTTCGGTGTGAGACTTGACCACCCCCTCCCCTCCTCGTAGTGCAGGCTGGCCTATAAACATAGGAGTATAGTTTTGTGTCTTGTCCGTCAGATGAATATATTATTATATCGAGATATTATTTTGTGTCTTGTCCTTCAGATGAATATACTATTATATCGAGATATTGTGTTCTGCTGGCATTTTTAAACTGCTAAATTATTGCATTATTTGTAATGAAGTGTTTAGTTCCACTCCGCTGTTTGGCATTACCATGCTATACTTCACTGTTCTAGCATTAATATACCTATTTTCTGTTATGTGTTACAGGGGTGACAAGGGATGAAACCAAAAATCACCGATGTAACATACCATGCGTGCCACAGGAGGCGACTAGGGAGGGTTGGTGCGGGACTGACTGCCCCGTCCAGTAGACAACTTTAGGTACAGAATCCAACCCATCATAATCAAGTCTAAAAAGGGATTTATGTGAGCTGGTTGAGGGCTAATGCTCCATCGGAAGAAGAGAAGAAGAAGAAGAAGAAGAAGAAGAAGAAGAAGAAGAAGAAGAAGAAGAAGAAGAAGAAGAAGAAGAAGAAGAAGAAGAGACGAAGAAGAGGAAGAGAAGAAGAAGACAAAGAACAAAATTAAAAAGAAGAAGAAGAAGACGAAGAAGAAGAGACGAAGAAGAAGAAGAGAAGAAGAAGAAGAAGAGAAGAAGAAGACGAAGAACAAAATTAAAAAGAAGAAGGGGAAGAAGAAGAGACGAAGAAGAAGATGAAGACGAAGAACACAATTAAAAAGAAGAAGGGGAAGAAGAAGATACTTATGTTCAGCCAAATTGCGTTTATATCGCCCACTGCCACACATGGCGCGCACCTTTCTACACTCTTATACATAAACTTCTGGGGTTGGAGATGATGCCATAAATAACTAACACTATGTTGTTGGCAGGTCTAGACAGCGGCAGGTCAGAAGGGAGCACACACAATGTTAGATCCGGTGGTTGTAGAAAGTGAGGTAAATAGCCTCCGGTTGAATAATGGGATTACAGCAGTATGCTAATATCACAGAAACGGGTCATAGCTAAATATACATATAAAATGAAAATAGTTAGGTGTCTGTGACTCCTGAGAAAAAGTGGCTAGTGCAGTCGCCGCGAACTGTGCAGATTAGGGTTTTATTTTTATAAAAACAAGATAGCAAAAACAATCCACATAACGAACGTAAATCCGGCAATAGGAGTGTGGAAAATAATAACAATAATAACGTACAAAATGAGATTAAAAATAAGTTCCACGACAACACAAAGAATCGATGTTTCGATTTTAGTGACTTTCATCAGGAACAACACAAAAAAGATCTAAATAAAAAACATGAAAATAGACAATTTAATTTTTTTTTAATTCAAAGGTAAACAGAAAAAAAGTATTGGTATCACGTATTATTAGGACATTGCACATGCTCCGTGTCTAGGAAGGCTTGATATAAATTCAGTTGTGAAAGGTGCCAAATAAGAAAATGTGGAGCCAAATGTGTGCACACAGTTAGATATGGATGTATACAGGGGAGTCAGCAGAGTTATACAGTGGCATCCATAACAGTTTGGAATCCCGCTGGATGGATGCATCCCGAAATGTTGATTAGCTGGCTCTCGATTTTAAGTCTAATCAGGCTGTTAGAGTAAAATGGCTTTAAGGCTGTGGTTTATACATCGTCGATGGGTTTGTTGGAGTTGAATATTCAAAAGATGTCTTACAGGGGTCGGTTAGGTGTCTACCAGTCTGTCCAGTAAATTTCATGTTACACTGTTTGCAAGTAATAACATATATCAGGTAGCGAGATACGCATGTAAATGAGTCTTTAAAGGAAAAGATGCCCAAGGGGTATGTGAACATCTGTGTTTGAATAACGTGTGAGCATGTGAAGCACGTCTTTCGGTGACATTTGTATGTACCCACAGATGAAGTAACTGTAAGGAGGCGACTATGAACTAGCAGTGTTGCCATTTTGTTGCTTTTCGCACCAAAGTTGGTTGCTTTTTCAAGTCATTTGGTGCCAAAATGTTGTATTTAGCGCGGCCGCGCGAATTTGGTGCTTCACATTTTTTGTTCGTGTTTTTTTTTTGGGGGGGGGGGGGGGGGCGGGGGGGGGGATGGATAAAAATTACTTTTCAAATCATTTTGGGAACACTAAAAAGCCGAATTTGAACTGAAGCGAGAGAATAAAACAGTCTTAGTACGCGTAATATTCAACTAATTTAACCCCCTTTAATACGATTTAGCTAAAAGCGAACGCCATCTTGCAGACAAGACAAGTCCAAACGTCAATATATTAGATTGTAATCGAGTTCATAATTTTGTGGTGTCTACATTATCCTTTCATTTACGCTTATTTTTGTTTCACCATTAGCAAGAAATATTCTCAACATTTCAGAGAACAGTGGCTCAGTGACTCGAGATTTCAAAAATTGTTGTTAAAAGTAGAAGGGGATAATAATAATGCTAAGTGTTTTTGCAAATATTGCAAATGTTCAATGGCAGCCAGGTTAAGTGATATTGAGAGGCACAAGAATACAACGAAACATCAGAAAGCCGAACAACCATTCAGTACACAAAAGAAACAGCAATTGCATTTGAAAAACTGAAAGATGATGTCAAAGAAACAGAAGGATCCATGTATTTGTTCATAGCTGGCCATTGTTCGCTGCGCGTTGTTGACCATTTAAGTGAACTCTGCAAGGTATACTTTGGTGACAGCAAAGGTTGCAAGAACTTTAAGCTTAAAAGAACTAAGTGCAGAGCAGTTATTTCAAATGTATTTGCACCATATTTCACAACAGACTTGATAGCTGATATTGGCAAAAGTAAATACAGCTTATTGATTGATAAGAGCAGGGACATTTCTTAAACTAAGCTACTTGGAGTAGCTAGTTAATAAGTTATAACATGCCCAAAAATGTTTGGACATTGTCACAATGTTCTTAATGATAATCGAGTGACATGATCGTTGTCTAGGGTTTCAATGTTCCTTGTATGTCACTATGGAGTGTAAGTAGATCTAGCCACCTGTCTCACAATGCAACTCACCCCAGTAGTACACATCCATCAGTCAGTGAACAAAAATGCTTTGGCGCACATATTCCTTTAATACAGAAAGAACACGGACAAACGGAACATAACTCTATATCCAGAAACAATATAATCCATAGAATATACGTATCCTCCTCACAACTTAACACGCACACATCACTGCCTTCTCAAGGCCTGCTTAATCTCAAATTCACAGGACAGTTATCCAGCTCCTATCCACGGCTGGATCTCACACAATACAACCCACACACTTTGGGTTCAGGCCTCCATTAAATATCCAACCCACTCTGGATTCAGGCCTCCATTAACTATCCAACCCCCACTGGGTTTTTAGGCCTGCATTCACAACTCGGAGAACAAAACAACACCGCCCAGAGTTCTCTAACTAACTCCTCTCCTTCGACTACCGATCCGCTCGGAGCTCAAACATCAACTGTTCCCTAAAGTCCCCTGACTTCACACAATACACTGTCTCTCGCCCCATCCACCCTGGGGGTCTCCATCTACCATCACCATTATTTCTCATGGCTGGTTGTTTTTCTCGTAGCCCGGCTATCGTTCACTCACCTCAATGTCAATGACCCAGGCATATGTCATTACCCCCCAATTAAAAGAAAACATCGTTTTCAAATGTTGGGAGACTAAAACTTATTAAATATGTGACCCCGACATATTGCCTGGGTAGCCCTAAGTATGACTCCATCTTACTTTAGCTACCACACTAAATAATACATAAAGTAGTCATAGTATACTACCATATGATCAACACATCAATACCACCAACTTCCCTCTTGTGTACCAATGCATGAGCTAATACATGGCATAATAATGAACATAACATAGAGAAGCATTATATTTTTATACCCGCAGGTCTATTCATATCTTCAATAACACACAACCCATGTAACTGTACTAATAATGGTCCAAGAATAAATGTTGAGGCGCTGCATTGCTATATCTTCCATCAACTATCTGGAGAGTTTGTGTGTCGACCATATATCAGGTGGTTCTTTTCTTGCATCAACCCACCTCTGATTCATGTCGATGCTGTGCCTACCCTTCATGTACACATGCCTCATGTTTCCTATATCTTTAAAACATCTGTTTGCTAGTCCTAACCCTGGTTCAATGATGTCGTTAACACTATTTTGAACTGTCTTAACATTACTATCTGCATATTGAACCGTTACACTGGAGTCTCTGTTTAGTCTAACCTCTTTATTAAATCCTGGCCAATATACATGGCATCCTGCTCTCTGCTGCTTACGCCTTACTCCTATGTGCCCTGCCCATGCCCTATCCTGAGCTGTTCTAGTATATCGGTCTCTATGTGCTAACGGTACTACTCCTTGCCGACATGCAGTTCCGCCATCTAAAAACCGGCGAGTGAGAACCTTGTTCTTCCTTCCGAAACACCATCTACCCTACTTTGATTGTCTATGTCTCACTTTACTACACCCTTGGACACATTTATCCAGAGTAGTATCTTGTCTCTGGGCGTCATTAAAGCTATGTTTGAGATCTATTCTCACCTGCTCAGCTGTCCTATCCTTGTCCTCAGTGGCTACTTCAAGTGCCTCTTTTTCTTCAACTATACTCTCTAATTTGGGTTTTCTTTTGGTAACTACCTTGTTACTATTTAACCTATGTTTCTGGTCCCAATAAACTACTTCTTCTTCTGTACAATCTTTAACTCCTGGCACATTTCCTATGATCAGATCCGCCACTGTTGAGTCTAGAACACACGATGTCACTCTTCCTGTGATATATGGCGTTTTTACTGTTATCACGGCTACTGGGTAGAATTCTACTGTCCCATTAAATGTTATGGATCTAATCTTTTTCCCTGTATAATCCGAGGGATGTACTAAGCTCTTTCTCACCCCGATGGACGTACATCCGGAATCCCTAATTGTTAACGCTGGCCTATCATTAACAAACCCATGATGCATCTTCAGACTTCCTCCTTCATGCACTGCTGATCCTGCTTTAACTGTGTGACCACATATTAAGACCGACTGACCGTCTTTTTCAAACAAAGGTTTGCATCCACTACAATTCTCATTTTTCAGCGTCTCAATTACTTGTGCTGCATTTGAGTGCTCTGTTTCTCTCATCGTACATTCATAACTGAAATGGTTCTATTTCCCACATTTAAAACAGATGATCTCCTTTTCCCTGTTATTCGTAGGCTCACTCTGTGGTTGTGCGTCACACTCCGCCATTTTGTGCTTCCAGCTCCCACAATTCCAGCATCCGGCATAACTATTTGGACGTCTCTGAAAATTCCCCCTTTTGTATGGGTACCGTACTGCTCTGCTAAAATGGTTGCCACGGAAACCATTATCTTGAGGTTCTTGCTGCTCACATTTCTGTGCTGAATCCACACTTTTCGATCTTGGTCTAATAACTGGATTCTGGTCCTGTTTCGTATACGCTGCACAGACTATTTCCTCATCAATCTGTCTACCAATAGAACTGTTTGGATGGGCAGTCATGTAATTTTGCCCTAACTGAGACATTGTGTCTATGTCCTTTGGTTTACGCTCTTCAAAGAAAGCCACTAAGTTAGTATTGCATGAAGATAATACTTTGTCTCTTAACATTAAATCCACTAACCTATTAAAATCTTTCCCTACTTCTGCAAGCTCCATCCATTTCTTAAATGTGTTCTTAACTGTATTGACAAAATCTGTAAAATCCTGATTTGTCTCTGGCCTTAATTGTCTAAACTTTGTTCTGTATCCATGCTCAGTTAGTTGGAACTTCGTAAGCAAACGTTGACGCAAAATAGTATAGTTGTTTCTTTCTTTCAAAGGTAAATTAAACATGGTATGTAGGGCATTACCCGTCAGATACTCGCCCAGTCGCATAGCATACTCGCCTTCTGTGATGCCTAAAGTTTTCGCACTTGCTTCGAATCTCGACAAATAAGCTTCAAGATTATCACGGTCTGTAAAGTATGGCAGTTTTAGTCTCTGTGAGGAATGGGAAGGTCTTCTGTTTTCTTCACTTTGACCCTTAGATGCAAATTCTAACTTTTTTATAGCAATTTCCGCTTCCATTTGGCACTTGAGCTTCTCTTTCTCAATTTCCATCGCATTTGTCTGTTTTACCTTTTCAAGTTCTAGTTGCATTTGTTTCTCTTCCTGTAGACGTTGTTTTCCATTTCAGCTAACTTTACTTCCTGTAGGTGTTTTTGTTGTTCCATTTCTAGTTTCAATTGTGTCTCTTTCTCTTCATGTAGACGCTTGGCCTCGAGTTCCGCCTGTCTCTGTTCTCTCTTAGCTTGTCTTTGTTCTCTTTCTGCCTGTTTTGTTCTTTTGCTTCTGCATACTCCTGTAACTCTTTACCCTTCAGGCCTAACCTTTCACCTGCTTCAATATATTCCATTAAAGTAGGCATCTTGTACTTGTGGACCCGTTGCTGTCTGTCAGCCACCTATCAATGTAAAGACTCTGCTGCTAGTCTTTGTGTACTTTCCCTAAGTATACCACCACTCACTGTGTACGTAAATTCGTAGTACCAATACTATCACTCTATACTCACCCAGTCACTCTATAAGCACTAGGTAGTGAGGGGGGAATATTACCTATACTACCTCGTATATATAACAAATAGCTGTAGAAAGTTTATGGAAATATTGTTAAACATACATATATATATATACATATACAAACGAATGAATGATAACAATAAGTGGTGTCTTTAAAACGCTAGACGCATAGGCTAGTGACACGCATACAGATGATTACATAGAAATAAAAACCACTAACATTGACATGCCCATGTAAAAACGCAACTGTGCGCGTAATATATAAATATAACCTGGCACCGAAAACAATCTATCTAGCAGATCTAGTCGCAAGAGTTACAATACTAACATATATATATATATATATATATATATATATATATATATATATATATATATATATATATATATATATATATATATATATATACACTCAAAGAAATAAAATGTCATACACAAATATAATAAGAAGAAAAGAAGCAATCTCAAATCAAGAATATACACAGATCTGACGTTAGACACAAAATGGCACGGT
Organism: Cepaea hortensis; assembly: GCA_963921405.1. Classification (NCBI taxonomy): domain Eukaryota; kingdom Metazoa; phylum Mollusca; class Gastropoda; order Stylommatophora; family Helicidae; genus Cepaea; species Cepaea hortensis. The sequence goes on along the minus strand of OY992888.1, from coordinate 5,649,780 downwards.
ATATAATCCAGGACCACCACTGCGTCACTGCAGAACAAAACAAACCGACCTTTCGATTTACTTCCCAGAAAATATATGGTGCACCTCAGACAATAACTTTTTGCCCTGTATCGCGACCTTCGCAAAACAACACAAAAATCTCCTACTCCTGACAAACACTGGACCACATACAAATAATTGCGTAACACCTGAAAACAAATATATATATGACGATGGGAGCAAACAAAGTGTCCAAATGGCTGGTCGACAATACTGTACTTATTAACCAGTCGCGAAAGTTCTTCGTTTGTTATTAATAGTTTTTCGCAATCCGCTGGAAATGTCTACGACACTAGATTCCAAAATGTTCTTTCGATATGTTGTTACTTTCACTGGACGTGTTGACAACAAAGTAATAATCCAAACGTCTTTTCTCAACCCAGTCCGTAACGCTATTATACCTTGGTTGCGGAGATGGTCCGTAGTTGTATCAACTGTGTGATAAATTCACGTTTAAAGACAAAGTTCAACATAAAAAATGACAGCAAATGTCCACCGCTTTAACTCTGTACCGTCAGTTCCTTTTGGCAACTGTATGCAACCATGCATGCGGTGATGACATGTGATCCTTCGTTGTAACAATGATTGCTCATGACAGAGTAATGATAACGATAGTAGAACAGTTCAACAAAGACGAAACATAAAGTCTGGTTTTCGTTCAAAACAACTTGTTTATCCAGTTCTCCTATGGAAAATTTTAGTAACTTCCACTGTCCATGACCTTGACCACGTAGGTCACCTCAGTCAGTACCTCAGTACTCTTTATCACAATAATCCACACTTAATCTGTCTGTAAAATGCCCGGAAACTTTTCCGCCATACACAAACACTTTCCACTTCTGCCCCAGCACGGATGTGGTAGGGGTACTGTTACTACCCCCGTCGGTCACCTCTCCGGCGAAACCGCAACTATCAAATTCTGTGTATTCTACACATCCATGTAGATCTCCCCTTCCCGAGAGTTTTCCAAACATGTACTTCCCCAGTACCTGGTCGCTGGTGTCCCTCCCGTCCTATTAACGGCGTCGAAAAATCTTGACCTGCAGATCTGCGACCACACCGTGCATTGCCTTCAGCACACACACGACTGTCAATACCGACAGCGATACTGTCCAACTGTGCTGCCCCGCTCTTGTCGCAAACACCTTTTTGTCTACGCGGCTTTTCACCTGAGCTGTCAGCTAGCGCCTCCTGTCAACCTGACAATTTTATCTGTGGGCTATTTGTGACTAGTAACTAATCCGTCACCCCACACTCTCCGTTGATCTGTGCCGTGTCTTCTTCACGAGCGCTGTTTTTGATGTGCCGTGGTGCCCTTTCGTGAACTGTCTGCTAGCTTCAGCAATACTGCCTGGTATCAAATTTACCTGTCGTGACCTTCAGGTGAACTGTCTGTTATTTGCTTACCAATTCTCACCCAGGCGCAAATCTTGTCTTTATACCGTGGATACGCTCCGCTGTCCACCCCCCCCCCCCCCACCTCTCTCTCTCTCTCTGAGTGAGAAATGTTATTTTTACCTGGTTTCTCGTGAACTCTGTATTACTTCTCGGGCACTTTTGGCATTGACCGTCTATTGAAAATGGTGTTTATACCTTGTGCCATAATTGTCGTTGTAATTGGGCATCCGACTAATGTCTCTAATCTTAGTATCCTCTTTACTCGACGAGTACACAGATAAACAGAATGACAACAATGTCTATATTGTTCTTGAGCGGACGTAGCCTCCCAGATAATGTCACAATGTTCTTAATGATAATCGAGTGACATGGTCGTTGTCTAGGGTTTCAATGTTCCTTGTATGTCACTATGGAGTGTAAGTAGATCTAGCCACCTGTCTCACAATGCAACTCACCCCAGTAGTACGCATCCATCAGACAGTGAACAAAAA
>OY992888.1:5627852-5642852 GCA_963921405.1 Cepaea hortensis | reverse complement strand
GCTATTTACAAGGAGAACTTGGTGACAAATGGCAAGATCGAGGGGAAGAGAACAAGGAGAGGGCAGAGAAGTAAAAACCTGGATGGCTTGGCCATGTTGTATGGTCGGGACTTGAGCACAGGGCTGATCCACGACTCTGGTGATCGTGTGAGGTGGCAAAACATGACCGCCCACGCTTATCGGCACATCACATGATTATGATGATTTAAAAGGAGGCTGTCAATTAGCCAGTTCATATCATAAAAATTGTTTCTTTTGTTCTTGGTCCGCGATGTTTTTTTTTTTTGTTTTTTTTTAAATCTTTTAAAGAACGTGTCAGTAACATTAAGTTGAAGCTTTTTTTTATCTTTCCATTTCAGTCTTTTGTGAATTGGTCCACAATTTTGTGAAATCGTCCACGATTTTTTGAATTGGTACTATGTTGCCATAAGAAAGATGCATGCTCATCAAATTTTTTGCTGGAATTGGGCCACAAGTTTTTCGCACATTTTAACCGGTAATAGTAGTACTGTAGTGTGTGTGTGTGTGTGTGTGTGTGTGTGTGTGTGTGTGTGTGTGTGTATTAGCTGACCCAGCCAGGCTTCGCCCAGCCCCTGGCGGTTGCCATGTAGCGTCGGAGGCAACAGTTAATGGCTTATAATCCGATGAAAAAATTGTGGCAGACAAATAAAGAGAATCACCGTGACGCGCATGAATACAAAGGTTACTAGATGACGTCACAGGGACTACGGTTACCAGGGGCAGTGAAGTTTGACAACATCTTTAAGACGGGCGGTTCTGATTGTAACACCGAACTTTCAACAACGATAGCTAATGGAAAAGGTTAGGGACACGCTATATGAGACTCCCGCAACGTCACGAAAAAAAGGGCACAATTTGAATGGCAAGGAACAATCGGGAATGAACGCAGGGCGCAGGAGAAATGAGAAGAATTGAGCGCATCATAACTGGCCGAGCGATTAGAAATTACAAGTCATGGCGTCACACCAGATATAGGTCAAAGGAACATAGATAAACGTAATATAGGTACAGAACGATGGCCCACAGGCAAGATCATAGTCATTTAGTTATAAAATAGGTTAGCCTCGGATTCGGCAGTTGAAATGATATATTCTCAGTAAATTATTATTATATTTTTGGCCAATCCTCCCAGCAATATGGGAATGATCATATAATCATTTGTGATAACCTGTCCGACCGAGCAACACGATTAAAGTTTATTTGGACGTGGATTGCCAGCGTTTCTACCATCATTATCGTTGACGTTTCAGATATGACTTCCGTTGAGCTGCTACAATGCTTTGTTTAGACAGCGAGCGCGATTGGAAGAGAGAAGCATTCTTATAGAAATTATAGGACACAAGCATCGTAGCAGCGGGGATCTGCCTGTCTGTCTGTCTGTATGTCTGTCAAGACGGCAAGGTGCCAATGAACTATATATATATATATATATATATATAAGATGGGAACACAATAATCTGAAATTTCTGAATAAAACAAGACAGCTGAGGGATTGAAGAGACTGTCAAAAATGACAAAGTGAGAATAAAGACAGGGGTAGCCGTGGCTGAGAGGTTGAAGAAACTGTAAAAATGACAAAAAAAACGGACAGCTGAGAGCTTGAAGAGACTCAGAAATTACTAAAAAAAAATAGAAACAAAAATAAACGGACAGCTGAGAGATTGAAGAGACTGCCAGAAATTAGGAATATATATATATATATATATATATATATATATATATATATATATATATATATATATATATATATATATATATATAAACAAAACAAAAACGGACAGCGAAGAGACTGCAAGATAATAAAAAAAACAACAACGGAAGAGCTGAGAGACTGAAGAGACTGTCAGAAATGCGAAACTTTGAATTAATAGCCCCTCTGCTGTGTGTCCACCGCGACGAGGTAGAGGGGCTTACGCGTCCCAATGACCCCAAGAGCTATGCCGACGGTAGCACAGCTACTGGTAGGGCCACCCATGTCGGACAGGTCAAGGGAGAGGGACCAGACGAATAGACACACAAACCTGCTGCCTTGTAGGTAGACTGGGGACAGTCAAAGGCTAGGGAAAGCATCCCAAATAAATGCTTGTCGAAATCGGATGTACTGAGCCACAGGCTTGACAAAGCAGTGCAACGTAACTTAATTCATGATGTCACAAATCAAAATTAATCATTATGGTGCTAATCCCGCGAAGTCCCATCAAGCGGTGATAGTGCCGGGCCCCCTGCCTCGAGGGGGTCCACCAATAACTACTGGTGGTCACCTTCCCCTGTGCTGTGGAGTCAAGGCACAGAGGAGTAGGTTAAGAGCAATTGACCAAATACCCCGGACACTCAACATACTACAGTGGAATGCCGAAGGAGTTTACAGGAAGAAAGTCTCCCTAACACAGCGTCTTCATAAAGTTAAAATAGATGTGGCATGCATTCAAGAGACACACCTCAACACCAATCACAAATTCTCAGTCAGAGGATATCAGGCCACACGTTTCGACCGCGAAGGACACAAAGGAGGAGTTCTAATACTTACACGAAATACAATACCTTGCAGCGAAGTATCTGTGATCTCTGACAACCAAACGGAAATTATAAGTGTTGATATAATGATAAAGGACGTGAAAATAAGAATCTAGAATCTGTATAGCCCAGCAGATACCTTACACTCTCAAACATGAAAATAACTGACACAAACTGCATTATTGTCGGAGACTTTAATAGCCGTTCAGAAAGATGGGGATACCCAGATACTGACAAAAGAGGAGATGAATTGGAGGACTGGGAAATAGACTCAAATCTCCATCTACTCAACAAAGCGGATAACACACCGAGCTTCTACTCCAGAAGATGGCTTACCACTTCTACTCCAGACTTAGCTTTCTGCACAGGAGACATCCTCCACAAAATCGATCGCCATGTGCTGGACCAATTAGCAGGTAGTGACCACAGACCAATCAAGCTTGTAATGAAAATGGAGTATGTTCCACAGGAGCAAAAACCCTTGCCCCGCTGGAATTACAAACGAGCAGATTGAGATAGATTTGCCATACTAACAGACAAATATTGTGAAAACATAAATACACGATATGGCAACATAAAGCAAATGGTGGAAAGTCTAAACAGAGCGATAATACAGACAGCCACTTAGTCCATTCCAAGAAGAGCGAGGAAAAATTACAAACCATACTGGACTGAAGAACTACAATGTTTGGAGGACAAAGTTGAAGATGCCAATAAGACAGCAGAGAGAGAACAAACAATTGAAGAGAACATCTCTCTCAAAGCCATCTCAGCAAAATATAAAAGAACAGTAAATCAAACAACAAGAGATTGTTGGAGGGAAAAAACAGAAAACCTGAATTTTGACAGGGATGGAAACAAACTATGGAAACTAGTGAAAGCCATGAACAATGAAGGACCTAGAAACAAACAAATAACAATTAAAGAAGGAAATGCCTTGCTTACAGGAAAAAAGGCTGCAAATGCACTAATGGAACACTATGCAAATGCAAACCATATTGATATTACAACCGAACAGAAGAAAGCAATCAAAGAAAAACAGATACATCATAGAAATACAGAGACAGCAGCAGAATATATGATGGCAAATCTAACAATGGAAGAAATGGAACAGGCAATGAATACCCTAAAAAAGAAGAAATCACCAGGAAAGGATACAATCACAAATGAAATGCTAATAGGACTAGACACCAAGGCAAAGAAGAAACTACTAGTAGTCCTAAATAACAGCTGGAAGAGAGGAATAGTCCCACAGGCATGGAAGGAAACTATACTAATACCAGTCCCAAAGAAAGGAAAATACCTGGAAGAACCAAATGGCTATCGACCTATCAGTCTACTTAGCTGTGTAGGAAAATTAATGGAACGCATTATCAATGGCAGGCTAACATGACATCTGGAATAAAACAAACTCTTAACACCACACCAAGCAGGATTCAGAAAGTACAGATCCACTGAAGATCAAATAACCTATATAGCTCAGGAAATAGAGGATGCCTTCCAAGAGAAAAAGCACACACTAGCAGTCTGGATAGATTTAGAAAAAGCATTTGATAAAGTATGGAAGGAAGGACTGAAAGTAAAACTGCAAAAAAATGCATATTTGTAGGAAAATGTACAAATGGATCAGCCACTACCTTGAGAACAGAACTGTCAGGACAAAAGTACAAGGACAAGCAAGCAAAATGATGCTGTTGGAGCAAGGTGTCCCCCAAGGAGGAGTTGTTTCACCAACATTATTCCTAGCATATATAAATGACATCACGGAAAATTTTCCAGCCAGAGTACACACATCCTCCTTTGCAGATGACCTAGCCATGTGGACATCTGAAGAATATATTAGTACAGCTAACAGCAGAATACAGCAAGCCTAATTAGCGCTAGAGGACTGGTCAAAATCATGGCTAGTGAAGATAAGTGAGGAGAAAACAACATGCACAGTGTTCTCCCTCTCAAATAAAACTCAGCAAGCTAAGCTGGTATTGAATGGAGAAATATTGCGCCATGAAGAAAATCCAAACTATCTAGGAGTCACCTTTGATCGTCGCCTGACATGGAAGACACAGGTTGAGAAAAATCGAACAAGAGCAAGGCAGAGAATGTCAATCATGAAAAAGCTTGCTGGTACAATGTGGGGAGCAGATGAGAAAGTTCTCAAGAAGTTATATACTGGACGGGTGAGGCCAGTACTGGAATATGGCATTGCAGCTTGGGCAACAGCAGCTAAGTCAAACTTTAACAAAATAAGTAGAGTCCAAAACCAAGGAATGCGAATCATAACTGGAAGCCTGAAGACAACGCCTATTAATGAACTAGAAAAGATCACTTGTTTACAACCAATGCAGGACAGAAGAGATAGCAGAGCCCAGCAACAAGCAGAAACATTTAGAAGATTGACAGACCACCCTATGTATAACAGGTTTAATGGTTTTGGAAAAGGAAGACTGAAGCGTAGCAACTTTGTAGAAACTGCAAAACGAAAGATTAGGGCAGATCCCATACTTAACATATCAACAGTAAAGCCCATTTACAATGCACACAACTTCCCAGCTTGGAGACAGCAGCAACTGCCTGAGATGATAGAAAACATTCCTGGTATTGAGAAAAAGAACACTCAGAATGAAACCGAAAGAAGAAAAATAACCCTCAACTACATAAAAGAACATTACCCAAGCAGCAATTGGACCTATGCATATACAGATGGATCAGCCAAAGATTCAATTAAAAATGGAGGAGGAGGAATTCTCCTTAATTTAAAAAATGGAGTGATAAAAACACAGTCAGTGGCAACTGGAAAATTTTCAAGTAACTTCAAAGCGGAGGTAGAGGCTTTGAAAACTGCAGCAGAAATGCTCTTGATGGAGGAAATAAAGAGAAGCAAATAGCGATCTTCACAGATGCAAAATCAGCTGTCTCAATACTGAAGAACAAAAACAGCACAGAACTAGCTGACCTAAGAGTAGCACTCCATGGTCTATGCCAGAAATCCAAAAAAGTTGTAATACAGTGGATCCCCTCACATTGCAGTATACCTGGAAATGAAGAGGCTGACAGACTAGCAAAAGAGGGTGGACGATTACCACAGCCTGTCATAGACATAACCTATAATGAGGCAAAAAGGTTTATAAAAAGCACTTATAGAACCAAATGGGAATCAGAGCATCCAGGCCACAAGAAGGATGATGCATATTACAAACTCGACCGAAGAGAACAAGTAGCAATCTTCAGACTCCGCACAGGACATAACAGGCTGAAATGCCTCTTGTTCAATAAACTAAAGATAGGAGATACCGATGAATGTAATTGTGGAACTGGTAAAATGACAGCTAAACATTTGCTGCAGGAGTGCCCAATATATGCAGAACAGAGACATATATTTTGGCCCACGCCTGCTTCATTTGAGGACAAGCTCTATGGAGATATCAACAAGCTCAAGTTGACTACAGCTTACTTTAACTACATTCAGGTTGACATCTAAAGGTGCATGAAGATGTATTTAGACTGCCACACTTCATACCACAGGTATGACGGTTACGAAAGCGTCCCAGAGGCATGACATGGAATATTGCTTGGATAGCACATCCATTACGTGGAAAGTCTGAATCAAAAGCTCACTGTGTGGGCTTCGTAAATGGTGGAAAAAGTGTCCTAGTGACACGAAATGGAATATTGCTTGGATAGCGAATCCATTATGTGGAAAGTCTTAATCGAAAGCTCACTGTGTGAATGTCATCTGCAGACTGCATTCTTCTGGTTTCCGGAGGAACAGCCTATGGTGAAAGGAAGGCCCAATATACGGAAGTGAGGCTAAGCAGCCATGTGCAGGACGTGACGATTCCTTGGGTGAGCCCAGTACCAGAGCGCTGTGTGATGGCTCTGCAAGTATGGAAGCCTCCTTGGATGGCGGGGAATGCCCATGGTCTGCCCCTGCCTTTCCTTGAGGGTTGACCAGGATGTCTTTGGCTGTTCTATATGGGCCAGCTAGGATGGGGGATAACACCACAACAGTGAGATTCAAACGTCCTAAGAAACCCCCGGGAAGGTTAACCCGGTCAACAAATGCCCGCAGAAGTCGGATGTGTCGGCCTAACGGCGCAAGAACACAGCTCTGCTGTAAACAGGCACAACGCAGTCACATCCGAAAAAAAAAAATCCGGATGAACGCAGAAGAAGAAGAAGAAGAAGAAGAAGAAGAAGAAGAAGAAGAAGAGGAAGAAGAAGAAGAAGAAGAAGAAGAAGAAGAATTAATAGAGGGGTAGCCGTGGCTGAGAGGTTGTGACCACCTCGGGCTCAGTTGGTACCGGATGTGATCCCTGCCTGGGGTTGGGAGTTTGTTCAAGAATCTCGGCTATCAAATGACATCACTCGCGCCCCTGATCTCTTGGGCAGTAAGATTTGATACCTACCTTTCCCGGATAAGGGCGAAAATATGGAGGTCCTGCATGCAAATTGTGCAGGTTAAACATCCCACTGTAGTTGGAAATTGCAAAGAGTAGGCTTCTCATGCAGCATGATAATAAATAAAACCTACCCACACGAAGATAGCGCCCGTTACCTTGGACAGAATTCCCCACCTGTTGAGAACCACTGGTCTAGAGGAAACACACGTGGCACACATGCATGCTAAGTGGGACATGCCCACCTTTGAGCTACATAACTAGGCGTGATACACTCCCCTCGGAAGAGGAACAAAGAAGAAGTGGAAGAATTAAGAGGGTCATCACTCACCTGGTCGGGCAGCTGGTATTCCACACCTGCTGGGCTTCTCCACTTCCGGCCTCCGCTGCAGGTAAAATTTAACACTGGGCTCTTGAAACCGTTAGACCCGATGATCTGCATGGGGACAATGTCCAGTTTGGTGATGTCCACTCCTCTGACCATCCTGGGAACTCCAGGGGGTGGATGCGAGCACTCGGCCCTGACTGTCTGGTCGTGAGACAGGAGACTACATAGAGCCGTGGCGATTACAGACATTAGTCCCTGTCTCATCTTCTTGCTGCTGTTTGAAGGAAAAACATGACTTATAGGCAGTCCACAACAGTATAGTTCATGGAATCAGCCAGTCAGTCAATCAGTCAGTCAGATTATCGTTTAAATAATGTAAGTTGATGTCGTTCAGAAAACTATTTGTCATCTGTATATCTGATATACCATGAAAGAAAACATAATAAGAAAGAGATCTGGTGGCGAGACCCCCAGGCCAGGCAGATCAGATAACACTGGGGAAGAGTGTGACGCAGGGAACAGTACTGGAGAGAACAATAATGGAAGAGTATATGCCTGGGAAGAGAGGAAGAGGAAGGCCAAAGAGAAGATGGGTGCAGGATGTGGCGGATGATCTCCAGATGGATGTATCAGACGCGGGACATCTTGCTTGTGATCGAGAGGTTTTCCGGAAGGTTGTTATGGGAGCGAGGTTCTGCAAAGGACATGCTACTGAATGAATGAATGAATATCTGATTATGTCAGTGTCTACCTAAATAATTGCCCGTCTGCCCTTCTGTTTATTTCAGTGGTTCTCAACCGGTGGGGAATCTCCACCCCCCCCCCCCGGGGAATTTTAGGGTTTCCGGGGGGGGGGGGGAAATGAAGATTATTTCAAGATCGCGTTAATACAAGAACCGATTACTTGATATTGTTTTTCCCTTCATACTTTACTGTTCTGTACGTCTCACCCCTTCTAAAATTCATTTTATAAAGTAAAAAGACCCACAAATCACGTTTTATGTGGACGCCTAGACTTGTTTTGGTATATATGCTTCCATTCTTACGTATAATGTGTAGGGGCGGGAGGGGGGATTTTTAGGTAGGAAATACGAAGGGGGGGGGGGGGGAATGACGTTCTGAAAATATGGTGCTGGGGGAACGGGCTAAACAAGGTTGAGAACCACTGGTTTATTTCAATGCCTACCAGTCTTGTCGTCTCTCTGCCGCTGTTCTGTTTGATTGTCTATCTGTCTTTCTGCCTGATTATATATCTGTCTTTCTGTCTGATTATATATCTGTCTTTCTGTCTGATTATATATCTGTCTTTCTGTCTGATTATATATCTGTCTTTCTGTCTGATTATATATCTGTCTTTCTGTCTGATTATATATCTGTCTTTCTGTCTGATTATATATCTGTCTTTCTGTCTGATTATATTTCTGTCTTTTCTGTTTGATTGTCTATCTATCTTACTGTCTGATTATATTTCTGTCTTTTCTGTTTGTTTGTCTATGTCTTTCAGTCTGATTATATGTTTGTCTTTCAGTCTCACTGTCTATCTACTTTAAGATCTATCTGTGTCACTGCCTATCTATCTCACTGTCTATCTATCCATCTATCTATCTGTCCCACTATCTGTCCATCTCACTGTCTATCTATCTATCTATCTGTCCCACTATCTATCCATCTCACTGTCTATCTATCTATCTATCAATCTATCTGTCCCACTATCTATCCACCTCACTGTCTATCCATCTATCTATCTGTCCCACTATCTATCCATCTCACTGTCTATCTATCTATCTATCTGTCCCACTATATATCTATCTCACTGTCTATCTATCTATCTGTCCCACTATCTATCTATCTAGCTGTCCCACTATCTATCCATCTCACTGTCTATCTATCTATCTGTCCCACTATCTATCTATCTCACTGTCTATCTATCTATCTCACTGTCTATCTATCCATCTATCAATCTGTCCCACTATCTATCCATCTCACTATCTATCCATCTCACTATCTAGCTGTCCCACTATCTATCCATCTCACTGTCTATCTATCTATCTGTCCCACTATCTATCTATCTCACTGTCTATCTATCTATCTCACTGTCTATCTATCCATCTATCAATCTGTCCCACTATCTATCCATCTCACTATCTATCCATCTCACTGTCTATCTATCTATCTATCTATCTATCTATCTATCTATCTATCTATCTATCTATCTATCTATCTATCTATCTATCTATCTATCTATCTATCTATTTGTCCCACTATCTATCTATCTAGCTGTCCCACTATCTATCCATCTCACTGTCTATCTATCTATCTGTCTCACTATCTATCTATCTCACTGTCTATCTACTTTAAGATCTATCTGTGTCACTGCCTATCTATCTCACTGTCTATCTATCCATTTATCTATCTGTCCCACTATCTATCCATCTCACTATCTATCCATCTCAATGTCTATCTATCTATCTAGCTGTCCCACTATCTATCCCACTATCTATCTCACTGTCTATCTATCTATCTCACTGTCTATCTATCCATCTATCAATCTGTTCCACTATCTATCCATCTCACTATCTATCCATCTCACCGTCTATCTATCTATCTAGCTGTCCCACTATCTATCTATCTCACTGTCTATCTATCTATCTGTCCCACTATCTATCCATCTCACTGTCTATCTATCTATCTGTCCCACCGTCTATCCATCTCACTGTCTATCCATCTCGCCGTCTATCTATCTCTCTGCATATCTCAGACATTGTTACTTTAACTTTGCATATCTCAGAAGTTATTACTTTAACTATGTATATTTCAGAAGTTATTACTTTAACTCTGCATATCTCAGAATTTATTACTTTAACTATGTATATTTCAGAAGTTATTACTTTAACTCTGTATATCTCAGAAGTTATTACTTTAACTATGTATATCTCAGAAGTTATTACTTTAACTCTGTATATCTCAGAAGTTGTTACTTTAACTATGTATATCTCAGAAGTTATTATTTTAACTATGTATATCTCAGAAGTTATCACTTTAACTATGTATAACTCAGAAGTTATTACTTTAACGCTGCATTTCTCAGAAGTTATTTTAACGATGTTAATCTCAGAAGTTGTTATTTTAACTCGGCATATCTCAAAACTGGTTACTTTAACTCTGCATATCTCAGGTGTTGTTACTTTTTCTCTGAATCTTTCAAAAGTTGTTACTATAACACTGTCTATCTCAGAAGTTATTATTTAACACTGCATATCTCAGAAGTTATTACTTTAACTCTGTATATCTCAGAAGTTATTACTTAAACTCTGCATATGTCATAAGTTGATACTTTAACTATGTATATCTCAGAAGTTATTACTTTAACTATGTATATCGCAGAAGTTATTACTTTAACTCTGTATATCTCAGAAGTTATTATTTTAACGCTGCATTTCTGAGAAGTTATTTTAACGATGTTAATCTCAGAAGTTGTTACCTTAACTGTGTCTATCTCAGAAGTTGTTATTTAACACTGCATATCTCAGAAGTTATTACTTTAACACTGCATATCTCATAAGTGATTACTGTAACGATGTCTGTCTCAGAAGTTATGATTTTGATACTGCATATCTCATAAGTTGTTACTTCATCTCTGAATATCTCAAAAGTTGTAACTTTAACACTGCATATCTCAGAAGTTATAACTTTAATACTGCATATCTCAGAAGTTATTACGTTAACACTGTATTCCTGAGACGTTATTTTAACGATTTCTATCTCAGAAGTTATTACTTTAAACCTATCTCAGAAGTTATGATTTTGATACTGCATATCTCAGACGTTGTTACTTTATCTCTGAATATCTCAAAAGTTGTTACTTTAACACTGCATATCTCAGAAGTTGTTACTTTAATACTGCATATCTCAGAAGTTATAACTTTAACACTGCATATCTCAGAAGTTATAACTTTAACATTGTATTCCTGAGACGTTATTTTAACGATTTATATCTCAGAAGTTATTACTTTAAATCTATCTCAGAAGTTATGACTTTGATACTGCATATCTCAGAAGCTATTGTAACGACGTCTCTGCCATAACAGAGTTACATACAGCAGCCAATACCTGGATATGAAACAGATAAGATAAGAACGCCATAATCAATTTTTGTGTGTCAGTGTAACATCTGACTGGGAAGAAGCAGTCAAGACACTCATAGCATGTTCAGAGAAGGCAATCCACGCCTGGAGGGACCGTCAGTAAACATTGGATTTATTTGATGTTCCAGGGGACGAGACCTTCCATGAAAGGCGTCCCAGGCTTGTCAAAGTAAAATAGACACCACAAGGAAAGAAACAAACATGTTGTTTAGACAGGTGAGATGGTGTCATCATCATGTGTCATGCCGATAAGCGTGAACGGTCATGTTTTACCATCTCATGATCACCAGAGTTGTGGATCAGTTCCGTATACTTCTCTCGGCCATGCCACGTGGCCAAGTCATCCAGATATTTACTTGTCTGTCTTCCTCTTGTTCTTTTACATTTAATCTTGCCAGTTGTCACCAAGTTCTCTAATTTATTTCTTCTCATAACGTGCCCCCCCCCCCCCAAGAAAAAAAAAAAGAAAATAAAAGAAAATTAGACTGTCTACGTCTAATTTCACTGATCAGTTTATGGTTTTAATTTGTTTCTTGTAGGACCTTCTCATTGGTTTTTCTGTCTGTCCATGGTATTCTTTGCGTTTTCCTCAGAAACCACATTTCCACTGGCATTAGATATTTTTTTTAGCTTTTCTGCTCACTATCCACGCTTCACATCCATACACAAGTACAGGTTCTATATCTGCTCATTGTCCACGCTTCACATCCATACACAAGCACAGGTTCTATGTAGAACTTCCACCTCTTGTTCTAAGATCGTGTAGCTGCAAGTAGAAACAACATGTTACATATACCCATCAGGGCGTTGCTATCAACCCCAATCACAGGTTGAGGTACTAGGACTTGGCCATTGGGTTTGGCTGACGGGCAAGGTTACGTTCAGTAGTTTGCCATTGCTTTCTGGACGAGATGTCAACGTTTAAGCCCAACTGAGCGGTGGAGGGAACAATCCCACAGCCCCGCCGTCAGCAGACAGGAAGGTTAAACATAAGATTCCTGGGCCACTTTGACCTTTAGCATGAAAATACAAGCAGCTAAATGAAAAGCAATAATAATATAATCTTGTAACAAATTGTGTCCAACAATACATAGTTTTTCTTACCCTTTGGTTTAAAACAATGTTTAGTTTTAATCATCAATGAATTCTTGTAGTTGCCTGACTAACCGCTGTAATTAAATCAGATTATACGAGGAGTATTTTACAAATCGCATTGCTCGTCTAGCGGAAGTTACACAGAATAGAAAGTACACGTGCAGTTTTATAAAACGCCAACAGTAATCAAAGATAGGGGTGTATTGTCACTTTCTGGTGAGAAATCTCTTTGTTGTGTCCGTGTCAGTGTGGGAACATCATTAATTTATACAGTTTGAGCAACCAGGATGTTCCCTGCATATGTAAACAAACGTGGTAGTAGTTGTCCTTTTCTCGACAGTTTTCTAGTTCAGTGAATGAGGGCATCCGGGAGGCGGTGTCTGGCGTGGGGAAATATTCGGTGTGCGCATTTTTGTGTTAACCGTGCGCTTATTAGGAATTCATTGTGAGATGGCAGATCATATATACAGTGGTACCTTTGGTTACTAACGCCTCAGGTCACGAACAATTCAGGTTAGGAACAACAACTTCGAAAATTGTATGTCTCGGGTAACGAACAGTGCCTCGGGTTACGAACGAAGGCGAGAGAAAGAGAGAGAGAGAGAGAGAGAGAGAGAGAGAGAGAGAGAGAGAGAGAGAGAGAGAGAGAGAGAGAACAAGGTCTAACGTTGGAGACAAACGATCGCGTACAGTACAAACAGTACTACAGATGAGCTTGTGGATCTTCAGAATGAACAGCTAAAGACATTAAAGGAGGAGCAGTTGTCCGATGATGAGGAGTCAGTGATCGTTTCAGCTGTCAGGATTAAAGAAATTTGCAGCAAGTGGGCAGACGTCGAAGACTTCATTGTGAACCATCATCCAAACAAACTTGTTGCTAACAGGGCAGTAAACCTGATGAATGATAACACGATGGCCTACTTCAGAAAGATTCCCCAGCAAAGAAAGCGACAAATTTCCCTTGATAGGTTCTTGGTGCAGAAAGATTCCCAGTCTGCTGTCAAGAAACAGCGACAAGATACTCCTGAAACTAATGGTTCAGAATAACAAAGAAAGTGACAAATTTTCCATGACTGTTTTCTTAGTAATAAAGATAGACTAAAGCTCTTTTTATTTTACATTTAATTCATTTGGTTGTTTTCTTTTTCATTATTTAATACGTGAAGCACACGTATTCTTTGAGTTTTGTCAGGTAAAAGATCGGATGTTAATAAAAAAGAAAGAACGATACTTTTATCTTGAAACGGATTGTCTTCATTTCATTGATTTCAATGATTCGGGTTACGAACGTTTCGGGTTACGAACCGAGTTCTGCAACGAATTAAGTTCATAACCCGAGGTACCACTGTATATATTATTTTATATATACCGGTCTCTGTGGCTAAGGGCTTGCGAACGCGGTTTGTGAACCCGTAAACCCGGGTTCGAAATACAACGGTGCTGGTTTTTTCGAAAAAGGTATAGGGGCCGGTCGTTCAGAAAGCAATGGCAAACTACTGAACGTAAAATTTGCCCAGGAATCACGAACAGCGAAAATGCTGGGGTGACTGTTACGTTCTGTGAAGGCCATGCAATTTTATATATATTATTTTAATCCCCGCGTTTCCATCCTGTTTCAGGATATTGCGGTCAACACCAACATCTTTCAGCTGTATGTTGATTCCTAGGCTAGATTACGCTCATCAGCACGCCACGACTTTCTGAGCGACCGGCTTCATACTCTCATAAGTCACTGGCGCGACTCGAACACCTTCAAGTTCTCGTGCGCTCACGTCAACCACGATAGTATTCGGGGCTACGGAGAAAGCTGCAAACTCTCAGCCAGGGAGACCGCTATATATATATATATATATATATATATATATATATATATATATATATATATATATATATATATATACACCTACATACATATGAGAGAGAGAGAGAGAGAGAGAGAGAGAGAGAGAGAGAGAGAGAGAGAGAGAGAGAGAGAGATTGAGATTTTGTCATTATGTTCCATAAGATGTTGTGTTGATATGTCCGTGTTATGTTGTTATTATTACGAACCGTGTATTTGTATGACCTTCTCTCCCCATCCTGATGCACACAGCTAGAGACACATCCTGGTGTGTTCAAGCATGTACTGAGTATATTGCACGTTAAAATATATTTTAATGCAGCAATATCCTACATATGTGAACGAAACATTATCCTACATATGTGAAAGCAGCATTATCCTAGATACCTGAATGCAGCATTATCCTAAATACTTGAATGAAATATTATCCTAGATACTTGAATGCACCATTTTCCTAGATACTTGAATGCAGCATTATCCTAGACATGTAAATACAGCATTATCCTAGATGTTAGAATGCAGCTTTGTCCTAGATACTTGAACACAGCATTATCCTAGATATTTGAATGTAGCATTATCCTAGACATGTGAATACAACATTATCCTTGACATGTGAATGCAGCACTATACTAGATATGTGAATGCGGCATTATCCTAGAT
>OY992888.1:5402852-5622852 GCA_963921405.1 Cepaea hortensis | reverse complement strand
ACCTTACCGAGGGATCGAACCCTGGCCTCCCGAATGAGAGTCCGGCGTTCTAGCCTCTCGGCCAGCCGCTCCCCCCCCCCCTCAAAAAGCCACCTTAATTCCCCAACTAAGCTGACACCCCCCGGGTCTGCCATCGGTGTTGTCCGTGTAGTATTCTGTCCATTGATTGGCTATAGCACACAGTTCCCGTGACGTGCCTATACACTGACCGCCATCGCCGTCTGGGTACCAAGATAAGCACATCTTTGATGTCTTCATCCACAGAGGAGCGGAATCTGGAACTTTAATCCTCCATGACATTTGGCAACCTCCGAATCTGTTGTCAGTGTCGTCTTGATATTCAGGGGAGTAGCCGTTGATGCCAGCACACAGTTCTGGGGCTGCTCCGCCTCCACACTGCATCCCATCGCCATCAGCATGCCACCTGTAGCAGATCCTGACTTGGCTAAACCAGGAAGGATATCCTTGTGACTTGATCCCCCACTGCATGCGGCAGCCGCCACTCCTTCCGTCAGAATCATCCTTGTAGAAGGGAGTCATCAGGTTCGGCCGGGCACACAGAAGATTAGCTGCACCTCCACCACATTGTCCACCATCCCAATCAGCGTACCATTTGTAACACAGTTGAGTGTTTGACCTGAACCATTCTGGAACAACAATCTGCTCAGCCAATGCGTCCATTTCGTTTTCTACAAGGATCGGCTTAGCCCTTTGTCCATTGATTCTGCTTTGCAAAGAGTCCAAAACTGTGTTGTTTAACTTGGATTTTGCAGTAACCACTAGTCTGTCCAGCTCGTCGAGATAACTTCGCATAACGTAGTTATTGACAGCTGTTTCCATCGATGTCCTCTTGGTGGCATCTGTAATCAAGTCGCTGATTGGATGAAGTTCTCCAGAAAACAGCCACGGGTTGTTATCTACAGTAGACTGCCATTGGGCTATTCCACCCCGTGCTAACAAATTCGTGTCACCACCGAAATATCGAATAGATTGTGTAGATTGTTGTATAAATGTTGCATCTTCAGTCGTAGACCCTGAAACATGACCCCCATAGACGGAAATAATGTTTAGAAACGAGGCTTCCGCTTTATACTTGACCTCAGAGTCTGTCCTGGAGTAGAAATAGGAGGAGTTTGTCTCGAACATGACCCTGATGTATCCCCCAAAGTAGGCTGTGGTGAAGTAATGTGTTCCAAACTTTTGTATGAATCTGTTATAAGCAGCTGGGTTAGACTCGAAAGTTCCAGAAATTCTCCTGTCGACATACATGGCGGCAAAGCGATCCAGTTCAATGTTCCAGCTGGGAATGAAATCAACTTGAGTTGCAGATTCAAAAGCAGCGATATCAGACACGTATCTGGATGTGTTGGTGATGGTGTTCTGTAGCTTCGTGTAGCTTCCGCTGGCGGAGAAGGAAAACTTCCAAAGAGAGCCCTCGATTCCGACCTCAGTATTCATGCGTCTTCTGACATCTTCGTACGTCTTATAGAGGTTGACGTCAGCAGACACCCACCCACCAGGGAGGGGTGTCATTTGCCACACCTGGGGATATTGAGAGTGTGATTTGAATATCAAGAAAAGAGTAACAATGGTTGCATCAAAGGTGATACCAGCATGTGAGATAACAATAGAAGGCTTATCCAAGTGGATATATTTAAATATTAGGGACAACTATGATATCATATTGAAGTTGCACAACAGAGATTAAGAGAAGAATAAGGCAAACAAAAGCTGAATTTCATATTCATAACATGCATAACATATTCAAACATCGTTTTAACACCGACCGGTTTCCCTGGCCAAGGTGTTAACGACGTTGTTCGTAATCTCATATATCACGTGGCGAAAACAGCAGCTACGAGAATTGGCAGCGGTTCGCGCCGCGTTGATAACTTACTGGGATATGTGAGTCGGCAGTTCAGAAAGCAATGGCAAACTACTGAACGTAAAACTTGCCTAGTACATCAACAGCAGCTGAAAAATGCTGGTGTTGACCTCAACGTCAAAACTGGAGAGAAACATTAAGAGTACCTTACCTGTTATCTTGAGGACACATCTCAGGAGACGCCAGTATGAGAGATATATACAGATGTAATAGTAATTTTACAAACACTAGTAATCCACATCCATAACTGGAAGTGAACCAGCAACTTGATTGTCTGGAAGACTATCACAGGAACCATAAAAGGGGCTTTTAACTTCTCACTGAACTGATTATATCGAGTAGGAGACAGTACGTCTGAACCTACAGAACAATGTATGTTGACAAGTTGAAAATAGTCTAAAACCTGAAGGGAGGCAGACGACGATCAGTGTACGCCAAGCGACGCAAAATTGCTCGTAATTCAACACCAAAGCAAACAATACAGAGTGAAACTCAAACACATCAAGTTAGAATTACTAATAAGGATTCTAGCGTAAAATAGATCTCGATTAGAAGGAAAAGCAGAGAGAGAGAGAGAGAGAGAGAGAGAGAGAGAGAGAGAGAGAGAGTAAGCTAAGAATTACTTCATTTCTGATAGATTCGTGTTCCCCGTAATATTCGGTTCAGAACGAAAATCTAGAAAAGTTGGACCATATTTACATGTTAGACGAAATTCTCCGGGAAAACCCGCAAGAGAAAGGGACACTACTCTAATCAGTAGTTATCAAAACTGATCGGAAAATTACATAACTCGGCTAAATACCCAAACACATGATGTGTTGGAAAAATATGTACAACAGGAACCATCTCAAGCTTCCTTTAAATATCAGATCTATAGTTAAAACAAACGTTTAACTTACAGGAAGACGGGCGAGTAGATTTTAACATAGGAAAGAAATGTAGTCAAGCAAAGGGATGGATACTAGTTGAGTCAATGTAAAGACGGAAATTGTAGAGTACTACTTGACCATTTATTTTCTGAAAGAAATAAATGGCTTAAATGGGGGAGGCGTGTGATATAATAAAACGTCCTTACCCTTTCCTATTTATTGACTCCCTTAAAAATAAACAAACCCTTACAATTACTGTTTAAATATCTTGCTTAATGTAGGAGTAGGAATTAAAACAGTGATAGACTGAACGTGGCACAGCTTAATTTATTTGGCTTTATTTTTTTCACGTACCTAGCAAGACCGGGACTGGCTGAAAACAAAGACTAAAGTAGCCATTTTAGTTCAGATTAAGAAAGGAAACAGACGTGCGTTCCCCGTGTGGGGTTTCTTTCCCCGTGTGGGAAAAGGTATTTTTGCCTTTTAAAACCATGATTCTCTTCAGCTATTGATATGTTATATCTACATTATTAAGATGTATTTATGTATTACATAGACCAGTATGTTTAATTAAGAATTAGTTAGAATAATAAGTCAGCAATTCTCTTAAACCAGGCTGGATGATGTTTACCAATGAAACACATGTGGGCGCCACGCTGTAATTTTTCCTATGTTTTACAATTTCAAATCCTTATGTTAACATTTTTATAGGCATTATGAACTTATATCTAACTAATAGTGCTTATAACCTAGAAATATTATGTGTACCGTAAAGTATCAAACTCAGGTAAAAACCACATTCTAGGCATTTTCTCAAGGTGGGAACAGACTCTTGATTACATACTTCAGTAGAGAACTTGTGTCTGTCAATTTCATATTCCTATGTTAAAACTTCTATGCACTGTGAACAATATCTCACTATTTATGCTTAAAAATCTGCAAATAATCTATGTACTGTAGAGATTGAACTCTAAAGTACAGTTTCAAAGGTGTTTTATCCATGCGGGGACATACGAATGATTACGCCTATTCCTGACTCTTAGTCAGGGGATAAAATAATTCGCCACATCATAATCTGTAACTTGGAACTATAGTGCTAAATTTTATTACCATCCTTTTGTTAACAGATTAGTAACCACTCCATATGAGGAGGTACATGTAATCATTTCATAAAATATTGCTAGGGACGCCATGTTTGAGAATATAAATTCATAAACAATTAAAGTAAACGCGTGATGTAAATGCATGTTTGGATAGGATTCAATCCGCATCACCTCACTGTAGTAGGAACAGAAGCGAAGATTGATGTGAATAAATTGCTTGCCATATTCAGAATACTGGACCATGCGCCATAAGTTATTCTAACAAATACCCTCCGAATAATAGCAGACATTGGCAAAATATATCACAGCGGCTACTATCCTCATGTGCTGTACGCAGTGGAGAAAAACAATGTATGTTTTAGTTTATGGATTAACCCCTGAATAAAATTCTAAACCATTGGCTCTGGCATTACATTTTATGATTAATATTATTATGTATGATTATCATGTACTTGATATCAGAAAAATGGACATGTATGTTTTTTTTCTGTTATGAGGATTTTCTCTGTTCTGATTGTTACTTTTTACTGTGGGAATATACATTTTAATGTTGCACCTGGGGATTAGAGGATGTTGATGGAAGAATCCATGTGTATGTCAGTACTTAAAAAGCTAATGTTGAATAGCCTTGGCCTAATGATGATTATAGTGCCGAAAGGAAGACACGGCATTAGAAACAACAGAGATTCTGTATAGGCTATTCTCTTCAAGAATGAGAGATACAATATCAACATGTTGGATGGACAGAATGACTTCACTCATCTAATAGTCCCAGTAACAACAGAACAAAACAGAGTGAAAAGATATCTCACTCACTATCAGAGCTAGCAAAGTTCTACCACAAGCGACGAGGGACAGGGCACTTGGAAACCCACTCCTATCTCCTTCCCCTTTTTTGTTTGTAATTGTCTTGTGAAAGTTAAAACATCACAGTAGGTTAATGCTCGTGTTGTATTCTTTGTCATCCCTTTTCTATAGAAGAGAAGCGAGTGGTGGTTTTGGTGGAACTGCATTCCATAACTATCATCAAGATCCTGGGTTAAAAGCCCGATGAAGAAGAGAAGCGAGTGGTGGTTTTGGTGGAACTGCATTCCATAACTATCATCAGGATCCTGGGTTAAAAGCCTGATGAAGGTGAGTCAGGACTAAATGGCTTAACCATGTTCTGGATCTATAAATACATCAATGCTTACTGCTGCACTCATAAGCTGCAACCGCAAGCAAAAGAGATACATACGAAGACAACTGACGGTGTGATTGAGGAAGTCCTATTTTAGTAGGAATATCCAGGATGGACTTCAAGATCTAATAATCTACGAAGATGAAGATCAACAGAGTAACTGACAACAGTGTATCGTCTGCTTTACGTCTGAGAAGTATCACCTATGGCCTCATCATTCAACCAAATCAGTGAAACTATGGGACAATCCTACTTCAAGTTACTAAAACTAACAACAGTGAGTAACCTTCAACTGTTGGCTGGATTACCAAGTTAATATCCACAATGGATAAGTCTTCGAAAGAACGTCTCACAGCTGCAACAGTCAAACATAAGATTCCAACCATGCAACACCAAGTTCTAGCTATGAACACCAACTCGAACAAATGGGGAGAAGACACTGAACCAATACAACCAAGGTACCAACTGAAAACCATAACTACACCAGATTACCTCAGGGATCCAAAACCTGAACCCTATCAGATAAAAGACCATATAAAAGCAACTAAATGCCGCTACATCAGCAACAAGAGGAATCATCTAATTGTTGGCAAACCTGTTACTGTGCTGGATTTATTCACCCACACACACCCACCCACCTACACACATCCCCCCACTCACTCACATATCCTCTAAAGTTCCCATTACCCAAAAACGATCACTCACCCACATATCCTCCTCCACCCACACAACTGCAACCACCCAGCCAAACACACAATCCTCGGCCACACATCCCACACGCACACACACACACACATCTCCCCGTCAACTCACATATACCGCACCCACCCACATAATCTCCCATCTCCCCCAGCCCACTCACAGATCCCGAGCCCACCCCTACAAACATCCCCAATCCCCCACCATCTCATAACCTACACCCACCCACATAACCTCTACCCACCCACACATCCTTTACCCACCCATCCCCCAACCAAACATCCCTTAACCACACACCCTTACTCAAATACAATCACCCACCCATACATCCTCTACCCAACCACACATCCTCCACCCACCCACCCACCCCCAGCCACACATTCCTTAACCACACACACCTAACCATATACACACATATCCTCACCCACGCAAATCTCCCCACCCATACACACTTCCCTCACACACATTCCCACCCACCAACACATCCCCCATTCACAAACACACACCTCCCATCCACGCACACACAACCCACACACACATCCCCAACCCATACACTCATCTTGTCAAAGAGCTACGTAAGAGCTAAAGAGCTAAAGAGAGCTAAAGAAGAGGAAGGTAACATAGCGATCTAGGAAACCAGACAGAAGGGACACAAGCACGAGAGAGAACTATAAATAGTTCTCTAACTGGACACACTCGTGTCAACAAGGAGGTCATTGAGTATACGTGAGCTGGGGTTACCCAAGAGACTGGGAAACCCGCATCACGTGAAGTGACCATGCAACACTGGTTACTCCAAACAAGTGACCAGCGTGCTGGAACTCCAAGCACGCAAAGCAGTTAATGCACGGAGAGTCCATTACTCGTGGCTGAACACGCCACAGAGGGATTGATCAGACTGGGACTCGACGGCGTAGGCGACGGACTGTATATCCGCTGTGAATACTTTGTTGCTAAGAAGGACAGTATCAATAGTTAGGACTTAAGCTTAGCTTCAGTAGCTATTACCATCAACATCATCTTCTCATTACATCTTTGTAACATCCTATGATGTTTAATACCGATGTGGTATACCGCTCGCGGAGCTCATGTACTATCAGCTCCAAATAAAATGTATCCTTTTGTACAACGTTTGAGTTGTCATTTTTGTGTGGAGCAAAAGAAGGGAATCCTTGTATGCCTGTCGCAATTGAGTTGTTGACAGGCAGGATCCGATTTGGTGTCAGAAGGTGGGGCTTGAACCACCTTCAAGCACTTTAATCTACCATTTTCCCACATAAATTCGGAAATTCTACTAAAATGTTACTTGTGAATTTTTTTTTTCATGGAAATGTATGAAATATAAACTGATTGTGTGCAAATTACAAACATGTATCGAAATTACAAATTTAACTATCATTTGTGAAACATTTCTTGTGATACAGTCATAATGTCAACATTCATCACATTCACGTATGTACTTGTGCAAAAGTAAATTCTTGTTGCACAAGAAAAATAAATTAGAGGTTAAGCTAAAGTCATACAGCGCAGCTTAGTCAGAAACGATAGAAAGTGAAGACAAGACGACATTGACATTCATTTGACGATCCATCCTACAATTCATTGACGATCATTTATACTATCATAACATTCATACCATTTACATCATCCATCATTATTTATATCACATTTGTAAGTTACCAACCGCATAAACTGTATTGTTTGAATTGATAACAAACATGTATTGTATGTCACATGCATGTTTCTAAACTGTTGATGCTCTATTAAACAGAGGCATCAGTTGTACAAGCAAGTCGATCAGTTGTGTGTACGAACTACAGCGGTGTAACATCCCGAGTGGCGTATTTTTCAGCAGATTAGATGAGTATATTTTCGACTAATTTTGATAACCACCGTTAACCATGCATCTTTGCTTTCAGTGAAGATTGTAAATAGCTAACACATATTAACTGTAAAATTGTAGTGTAAAGTTGTATTGATATCATTTATGTACTATCATAAAGCTATATAATGTCATCATTAAATGACTGCATACATACAGGCTGGCAAAGATTTAGGCCATACTGGAGAGAAATTAGAGAAATGGGCAGAACAAAAATACAGAGAAGAAACAGACAGAAAGGCTGCTCTAGAGAGAGATGAAAGAGCATCAGAAAGACAGCATCAGAAAAGAGATGAGGGAGTTAGAAGAAGCCACCAAACAAAAACAATTACAATTAGATCAAGCCACCAAACAAAAACAATTAGAATTAGATCAAGCCACAAAACAAAGAGAATTAGAAATGAAACAAAAACAGATAGAGATGGAAGATGCCACTAAAGAGAAGGAATTAGAAATAAAACAAAAACAGATAGAGATGGAGGATGCCACAAAGCAAAAGCAGATAGAGGTAGAGTCACAATCTAAGTTAAAAATGAAAGAGATGGAAATTTACTCAAACACCCAGATAGCCGCTACTAAACAGAAGAGTCAGGAAGAGCAAAATAAATTCTCTAAATATAAAGGGATCATAAAGCCCTATAGTCAAGGGGATTCGATCTCAGCATGGACTGAGAATATAGAATTCCAGCTAAAAATTCAGAAAATACCGTTAGAAGATTGGGCTATGATTTATATGAGAAATCTGAGTGGGGAGCCCTTAAAAGTTATCGAGTCGATACCAACAGAACTAAGAAATAACTATCAATACATCCATGATAGGATAATGCAGCATTTTCTACTCGATGCTCCTGGATATCAGATCCAGTACTCACAGATCAAACCAAAGCCAACCGAAACGTTTTTAGACTATGTATCAAATGTTCAGAGTATATTCACTAAATGGCTTAAGGCGGCAAAAGTAGGGAAGAATTTTGATAGATTACAGGACTTATTGGTAATGGATAAAGTCATATCCACAGTTCCTACTCCCTTTGATAAGTTCCTTCAACAAGCAAATATTGAATCTCTTGAACAACTTGAAAAACGTGGTTCAGCTTATTTTTCTTCAAACCGCGACATATTTAAAACATCATTACACGATACTGATATTACTGCTTTCGCTAAGAACTTACCAAGCAGGTCTTACAACAAGAAAGGGTATCAGAAGAAAGACAAACCTTATCAAAAACCACCACAGTGTGGATACTGCAAATTATTCCATCCGCAGTACTCGATGTGTGATAAAAGTCCCTCTTACCCTGCGCATCTTGAAAGGATGATGAAAAAGCAGGAGGACAAACGAAACTCATACAAACGTGCGGTTAAATGCTTCTTTTGTTCCTCTTATGGCCACTATTCTTCCAAGTGTATAGGCAGGCAAAGAATGAAGGCTAGCAATGCTGTGCTCATAGATACATCATCTGACGATGATAGTGTAGTTGATTCTGAGCTAGAAAATGTTTTACCATTCAATGAGTGTGAGAGTGTGGCTGTAGTTACTGATATGTTAGACTTTAATAAATGTGACACTTGTCACCAGTTTCATGCGGACGGGAAACTTAAATGTGGTCATATTGTACGATGTTCCAATGAAGATGCTAATTCAGCTTTAGCCTCCAGAGGTAATCTAAAGTTCCACGATGCACTGGTCAACGAACAACCATGCCAATGTTTACTTGAAAGCGGGAGCACTTTACTCGGGGTAAGGAGAGAGCTAGTTAATCCAGAGGATTATACGGGAGAGTTTGTTAAATGCCGCACTTTCTCTGGTAGCATTGAGAAATACACGCTGGCAAAAGTTAGGATAAACACCCCGTTCCTTTCCGGCACATTTACGTGCGCGATTTGGCAGAATCCCTGTACTGACCTAATATTAGGTTGTTTGCCATCATTAAAACACTGCACTGATGACGAAATATTAGCCTGGAAACAAACAAACACGGCTAATGCTGTAACTAGGTCAGAGACCCAAACACATTACACTTACCTACAAAATGAAATGTTACAGTTGTTAACACCCATCGGTGCTAGTGACAATACTACTCGACAAGAGTTTATCGAGGCACAACGCACCGATCAAACTATCGCACCGTATTTTAAATTGTTAGGTGAGCGAGCGAAAGTAACTAAAAATGCATCTTGGTATTTCAAAATGCATAATGGAATTCTCATGCGTTATTATACCACCAATAACCATGAAATTCAGCAGACGGTGTTACCTTTAATACACCGACAATATGTGCTAAAGATTGCGCACGATTCACCGTTTGCTGGACATTTGGCTTATGACAAAACGAGAGCCAAAATTTTGTCACATTTCTATTGGCCAAAGTTTTTTAACGATATTAAATCTTTTTGTCGGTCATGTACCATTTGTCAACAGTTAGTGAGAAAGGGAAAGCATGTAACAGCCGAGGTCCAACGTTCAATATTGGCCTCTAGACCATTCGAAAGTGTAGCGGTGGATATTGTTGGACCCCTGAATCAGGTGTCGAACAAAGGAAACCGGTTTATACTAACCCTCGTGGATCTCTGTACAAGGTGGATTGAAGCGGTGCCACTAAAATACATCACCTCCAAAGATGTGGCAAATGTATTTTTACATCTATTTTGTTGATTTGGATTTCCTCGAACCATTTTATCCGACCGAGAAAGTCAGTTTATTTCGGCTGCTACGCAAGCCCTAACAAAATTAATAGGAATAGAACAACATTTCACTAGTCCCTACCATCCTGCCAGCAACTGAATTGTAGAGAAAATTAACGGGGATCTAAAACACATGCTGACAAAGGTAACAGCAGAGAACCCATCTGATTGGGATACTCTATTACCAGCGGTGCTGTTTGCCTACCGAGAAATTCCGCATTCAAGTACGGGTTTCTCACCTTTTGAGTTAGTTTATGGGGCAAACCCTCGTGGACCCCTAACTATCTACCATCAGCTAGTTACTAGTACACTAGAGAGTTCAACCTCAGTAACACCATACGAGATGGTAACAGAGACACGCGATAAAATTATGAAGGCGTGTGTAATAGCCAAATCATCTTTGGAGAGAAAAGGCCAGATTTACCGCGAGTATGCAAATAAGGGTGCCAAAACCCTACACCTTGAACCCAATCAAGAGGTGCTACTTTTACTACCAGATAAACGTAACTTGTTATTAACGTCATGGCAAGGGCCATTCAAAGTGTTACGAAAGATATCAGATGTCGATTATGAAATATCGATAAACCGAAAATTAAAGATATTTCATATCAACATGCTGAAGCCTTATTTCTCACGACAAGGACTGATGACAGACGAACAGAATGCACCTACACCAAGCAACCGGACGACAGACGTACACAACACAACTACACTAGGTAGGGCGACAGTTGACGACGACATCGCAAACACACCTACTCAGGAAACAGAACACACAGTTAGTACAACAACAGTACTTAATCAGACAGATAACGACGAGATAGAATTACCAGTCCCGACAGTAGACACGACTGGGACAATTGATAGCATACGGTTAGAACCGAAACTCACAGACGAGCAACGACGACAAATCATAGAGCTAGTAACGGAGTACAGTGACATTTTTTCCGACATCCCAGGTAGGACGGACAGGATAGAACACTCCATTATTCTGACTGATAACACCCCTATCAAATGCCGACCTTATTCCATCCCATTAAATTACAGGGAAAGTCTCGACAAGGAACTTCTAAATCTTGACCCGAGTGGAATAATTCAAAAATCACAGTCAGAATACTCTTTTCCTATTGTCCTTGTGAAGAAAAAGGATTCGACTATCCGTCTCTGTGTCGATTATCGCTGGTTAAATAACGTGACCAAGGTCGATGCAGAGCCTATCCCATCATGTGAAGATCTTATCCTTGATATGTCAACATCACGTATCTTTTCTAAACTTGACCTTACGAAGGGATACTGGCAAGTCCCGATGCACTCATTGTCTATCCCGTTAACAGCATTCTCAACACCTCTAGGTCTGTATGAGTGGCGATTCCTTCCTTTTGGCCTTCGTAATGCTCCAGCCACTTTTGTCCGACCCACCAGAGACCTTTTACACGGAGTTACGAATACAGCTATTTATATTGATGATATTTGTATCCATACCGCAGACTGGACATCACACTTACAGAAACTGCGACATGTCTTCGATAGATTGCGATTATTCGGTCTTACAGTAAAGCCAACCAAAGTGGAGTTGGGAATGGAAGAAATTGATTTCCTAGGCCACACAATCAGCAGAGGCCAACTTAGAACGGATGATAGAATTGTCACCAAAATTCTCAATTTAACTATGCCAACGACCAAGAAACAGGTCCGAAGTTTGCTGGGTCTAGTTAATTACTACAGCAAATTTATACCCAATTTGGCTGAAATCACCAGCGTTTTTTCTGATGTTTTGAAAGCATCTGTAAAACTAAATGTACAAGATGCACAGTTAATTGGTGCTTTATCAACATTGAAATATATGTTTAGCGTTCCACCTATTTTGCGCTTGCCTAACCAAAATCTTACGTATTTTCTGCGTACAGACGCAAGTGCTATTTCCATCTCTGGCGTCTTAGGCCAGTTCTACGACGGAATTTTTCACCCGATAATGTATGTAAGCCGGAAAATCACTCCAGCTGAATCAAGATATTCAGCATCTGAATTGGAAGCTTTAAGCGTGATCTATTGTGTCAGGAAGCTTCATAGATTCCTAGCGGGTACGGAGTTTGTCATTGAAACCGATAACTCGGCGCTGACCGTAATGCAGTCTGGGGTCCACCGCAATAACAGGATCTACAGGTGGTCCTTGATTTTGCAAAATTATGCCTTCACTATTAAGCATTTGAAGGGAAGCATGAACTCTCTGGCTGACACATTGAGCCGACCTTCTCACATTGAAATACCTGAAATACGAGAAGAGAGCGACCTCATATCACCAAAGACACTGACACTGTAATTATCTAGTGCCCGATGTGGTGATTGTGAACACTGTAGTGCGTTACCATCGCCAGTCGCTTAAACGTGTGTAATATTAACTGTGTAAATATGAGTGAAATGAA
This sequence comes from Cepaea hortensis, assembly GCA_963921405.1. Lineage (NCBI taxonomy): Eukaryota > Metazoa > Mollusca > Gastropoda > Stylommatophora > Helicidae > Cepaea > Cepaea hortensis. The sequence continues at coordinate 5,610,129 of OY992888.1, read as the reverse complement.
CAGACACTTGATTAGTTGTCTACACCACCATATATGCAACCCTTGAGTGGATCGAAGTATGAACGTTACCCAGGATGAGAGCGTAAATCAGACTTTGTCTAGCGAACTCTATTTTTCGAGGACATTCTACAGAGGACGCTTCTCCGACATCACACCTGGATGTAATTAATTAGTTTAGTTAAATAGAAATTATATGTGATATGTATATAACATGGTTTTTCTAACAGTTGCGTATAACTTCATATTTTTGTAGTGATATTAGAATTATGAATGTAGAAGTACCTATATAACTTTATTTATGACATTTCAGAGTTAAAATTCACCTACATTTAGTTCAGAACTCATTTAGTTTAACACCTACATCATATTTTTCAATTATGAAATATTACTTGAGTTTACCACTATTTAAACACATTTATTTATATATTTAGTTAATTAAAACATTACTTACAAATTAATCCCATCATTTAGGAATTTATATCATTCCAGGTACTAATAACACTTTAAGGTAACTAACCCACTTTTCTCCAAAGTTGATTATTTAGTTAGATTAGTTCCCTTAGATTAATTTAGAACAGTACACCAACTTCCAATAGATTAGAAATGTCAGTCATTACCACAGGATTGCTAGCAAACAATCCTCGCACCATGTATATTTTGTATAGATATGACGAGTGCAGAAATACAGCTCAGTCATTTGGCTTGAAAACCTGTTTAAATTCAGCCAACTGTTTAGTGTACATATTTAATGTTCATCCAGTTAATGTTTCTTGAACCATATTTTAATGACTGAATTAATATTTTAAAACCACTGTCGAATGAAAGAGATTGAAAGATGTATGAATGAAAGGAGAGAATGAATTAAATAAGGAGAGTGATACATTTTGCTGTAATTTTTTCACAGCACAATACGACTTGTTGTAATTCGTTTGTGTCAACCTGTGTAAACAATGTGTTGTTGAGATTTTATCTGTGTAGTTGCTATACTTTAGTGATAGAGATAGGAATTATATTTTGAGCATCTTAAACCGGGACTGTAGTCATGAATCAACATAACACACTCGTTTGTGGCTACAATAAACCACTTTACGGCGCTCGAAAGAGTACATACACGTAAATTATAAACGCATACACATATTAGTAAGTTAAATACACTTTAGTTTAATAGAAAACACGCAACCAACCAGGAAAACTAACACATAAAGTTGCATACATCATTACCTACAAAGAACGACAATTACTCTAACAGGGGACACAATAACATCTCGAAAACCTTAGTTTAACACTTAAATATTTCTTCACAAGCGGAAGCTAAAAAGGTGAAGAGTGGCACATAAAACATGCATACTAGTTGGAGCAAATATTATATGGGAGCATGAACATTCATTATTCATGTATTGCACTCTGAACAGAGGCAAGTTGTATGGGTTGTCAAATTTGGACAATTGGAGGACAGGTCTTAATGACATAGGTTCCGGTTCACACAATTCCCAGAAATATAATGTCAGTCTATAGCCAACGGTACTAGTGTGATGGGCTACTCAATTAGCCAAGTGAATTAATACAACAGTGTGACAAGGGAAGGAGAGATCTTGTCCAATCCCCAGAAGAGAAGTAGAGAACTTACGCAGTCTTTGACAAAATTGGACAGCTAATTTTTGTTGAGATTACGACTTGTGTTAACCCCAGCACTTAAAAGTTTGTAACACAACACGGTGGGAAGGAGAGCCTGTCAAAGAGCTACGTAAGAGCTAAAGAGCTAAAGAGAGCTAAAGAAGAGGAAGGTAACATAGCGATCTAGGAAACCAGACAGAAGGGACACAAGCACGAGAGAGAACTATATATAGTTCTCTAACGGGACACACTCGTGTCAACAAGGAGGTCATTGAGTATACGTGAGCTGGGGTTACCCAAGAGACTGGGAAACCCGCATCACGAGAAGTGACCATGCAACACTGGTTACTCCAACCAAGTGACCAGCGTGCTGGAACTCCAAGCACGCAAAGCAGTTAATGCACGGAGAGTCCATTACTCGTGGCTGAACACGCCACAGAGGGATTGATCAGACTGGGACTCGACGGCGTAGGCGACGGACTGTATATCCGCTGTGAATACTTTGTTGCTAAGAAGGACAGTATCAATAGTTAGGACTTAAGCTTAGCTTCAGTGGCTATTACCATCAACATCATCTTCTCATTACATCTTTGTAACATCCTATGATGTTTAATACCGATGTGGTATACCGCTCGCGGAGCTCATGTACTATCAGCTCCAAATAAAATGTATCCTTTTGTACAACGTTTGAGTTGTCATTTTTGTGTGGAGCAAAAGAAGGGAATCCTTGTATGCCTGTCGCAATTGAGTTGTTGACACATCCCCTCACACATATTTAGACACACGTACTTATCCCTCAACCCCTAACACCCACACATCCCTCACCCACTCATCAAAACATACATCTCCTATCTACCCACCCACACTCACACACCCCAACCACCCATCTAAACATACATCCTCCATCCTCACACACATCCTTCCCCCACCCGCACACCCAACCACACCCCACCCACTCACACACACATCCTTTATCCACACCCAGCTCCCCTTCCACACAATACCACACCCACACACATCCCAAAGACACATCCCTCACAAATACACACTCCCTCACATACACTGCATGCATGCACACACACATCTCCCCACACATCTCCTACCAATCCACACATCCCCAAACTACAATCACCCTCACTACTCACACATACATCCTCCATCCAGCCACACACACCCCAACCCAGCCAGACATATCCCCCACCCACACACACATCCCCAAATCCGCACCCATCACGCACCCCTCCCCCAATCCACACACATCCCCCACACACATTCACCCACACATCTCCCACCCACACACACACTCCCCACCCATCCACCCAAACATCCCACACCCATACACATCCCTCACCCACACACACACACATCCCCAAACCCACAACCACCCCCACCTGCACACATCTCCCACCCACCACATATCCCCACCCACACATATATCCCCCACCCATAACCCACTATCAATCATCCACCAACATATACTCCTCCACCCACTCCCCCACAACCACCTAGCCAAACACACATCCCCACCCACACACACATCTACCCGCAACCCATACATCCCGCACGTACCCACACACAAATCCCCCACCCACCCACACAATCCCACCCCGCCCACCCACACATCCTGAGCCCACACACACACATCACGAATCCACCCACACACACATCCCCCCATCCCCCAACTGTCGTGTCCTCCTTTAAAGTGTCGTCCCTGGAGTGAGGAGAGTCGACACCCACATTATAATATTTTTTTTTGTCTCAATATTCTGGAGAATCCACCAGCTTCCGTCCAACACACTCCATCAGCCTATGGACACCTTTTCCTATCACTCTCTCACTGTCGTACTATGCCCCCTCTCATACTTCCCAACGCAACATACTCAACAACTCTTGCTTCTAAAAATTAATAAAGATTAATTTATTAAAATAAAAGTGTAACGTATATGAGACGTGTATGTGAAGAAAATGTGTGACGTGTTCTATAAAGTGTGTAGAATCGGACTCTCAGACAACAACCCAGTCAGCTGATCCCAGCAAGGATAGACCACAGCACGTTACGTCAGAACATGTACAGCTCACCCAGTGCCGAAACCATCTTGCCGGATACTGCTTTGCCTCTGTAGACCTCTGGTAATCCAATTTCATGATCATCCGAAATAGACACCGGTGGTATTAACAGTTAATCATGGACCGGTTGCACTCTACACAATGTCCGTTCCTATCGTTCATTTAAATAAAATGCACCAGTCCTTTGTAGTGTGTACACAGATTAATGTTAATTGTTACTGTACTGGATCCTCCCTCGTGTCTATCTAGCCTCAAGTATCAAGTCTTGTGTTCTATTACACGAGATTATATCACACTATGTAATTATTAGACTTAATGTTTTCAGTTCGTTACTACTGCCTGATGCTGTGTGGTGCATCAGTACGCATCACTCTCTTTGGTGAATCAACTTCCTTCTAGCTTTAGTTACGTTCTGTATGCAACTTTATTGATTGTTGAACTGGTGTTCTTCCGAATGGGATTGGATTCTTTCCCAAACTTTGTTGAGTTTCCTTGGATCTGGTAGTGAACCTAGGATAGAAACAACACATCTGGTGATAGTACTAGTTACTGATCCTTTCGGCTGAGTGTAAGCCTATCACCTTGCTTAATGATCTTTAGCTAACTAGACTTAGTCATAGAGCAGATTAGCTACCCACCTAGAGCCGAATCAGGCTATGACAAAGAAAAAATCAGCAAACAGAATGCGGAACCCCGCCCACCAGGGACACCTACGGGAAGATCCCAATTATCCCTCATTACTCAATTCTCAACTAGTAAAGCTTATCAACACTTCACTAATCTATTCTTAACTAGCAGAGTTAATATCACTATTCTTACTCTAACTAGTTTCCACTAACAGTGCTAATCATCACACTATAGTTTAACAAGGCCACAGTCTATATTAATTAGAACTAATATTATAATAGGTTATACCTTAAATGGCACTACTGCAGTCCTATCAATCATATCTACATCTGCCATTATAGGCACGTGTAAAATTAAGTCACTAATTAACACACGGTAGATATTATTTCCACTAAGCACTGCAGTGCCTTTGCACTCCGACTAGAGCCACATTTCCAAGTCCCCCTAGTTGGCCCCCACTCATGTTTATATGGCAAACTCCTAAAGTTGGCCACGTGACGTTATCCTTTATGCCCCCACACAGGTGGCACATTGGCAGATCATCCCCTGTCAGGGATCCATCCCCCCTCTGGCTCCCTCAATGTTAGATTTGTCATCACTGGTTCTGACATCCAAAACAATCTAGAGAGTTACTGTCGAGTTCCAACAAAGAGTTTCGATACCAAGCTGCCAATCATGGTTTTCCAAACACGCTTACATTGTGCACGTGACGTTGTTCATGTCCGACAGGTGTTCCACTGTTTTCAATAACACCCTCAACTTTCTGTCATGTGCTGACAGTCAAACCTCCATTCCGTCTGATGTCCGGAACTATAGATGACAAACGGAACCATTCCATATCCTGCGCGGCCAATTATATGTGATTTTAACTGTTATGAACTGCCAACGCGTTTTATCCCTTCCTTCTCACTCACCGCCAAATGTGTATATGGGCTAACCCGATGTAACCCGTGCAGCTGTGTTTACTCTGTTAGTACGACTGTTGTGGCCTAGAAAATATACGCCAAGCAAACGTCGGTATTATTATCTGGTTAACTCATGGCGAGCTCGTGACATAGGCCCCCTCTTAAGAGAGTAGTCCATCTCACTCTTCTCCACCATGAGCTAAATCCAGATGATTCATTCCTCTTCTTCAGGAGCTGGGTGTCTTGACAAGAAATCCGCTCCCACATTTTCCTTCCCAGGAATGTACTCCACGGTGAAATTATAAGGTTGAAGTAACAACGACCACCGCATCAAACGTGCGTTGAGCTTCTGAGAAGTAGCCAGGAACATCAGGGGCTGATGATCCGACTGGACCCGAAACTTAACTCCATACAAATATGGCTGAAATTTTTGCACTGCCCATACAAGGGACAAGCACTCTCTCTCGACAGTTGAATAATTCCTCTCCGCCTGTAGAAGTTTCTTACTTGCGTATGCCACAGGTTTCAAAACCGAAGCATCGTCTTTTCCTTCCTGTAACAAAGCGGCTCCAATTCCAATCGCACTCGCATCTGTTCTCAACACAAATTGTTTGGAAAGGTCAGGGAGCTGTAATACAGGTTTGCTGACCAAGGCCTCCTTTAACTGACTATAGGCATTCTCACATTCTGGTGTCCAAATGATTTGATCCGGGAATCCCTTTTTCAAGGTTTCCGTCAACGGAGCTCCCAATTCAGTGAAATGTGGGATAAATTTGTGGTAGAACCCACACAACGAGAGAAAAGATCGCACATCCTTCTTCGTTTTTGGCCTTGGTGCATTTCTGATTTTCTCCAGGTTCTTCTCTTCTGGGACAATGTGTCCTGGAGTGATGGTGTGACCTAGAAATTCCAGAGTCTGGTAACCAATCATGCACTTGGTTGGACGAGCAGTAAGCCCTGCTTCCTTGAGCCTATTAAACACTCTCTCCAAGGATTGTAAGTGGTCATCCAAGCTGTCACTGGAAATCAGAATATCATCCATGAATGAGATGATGGACGGATCCTGTAACGGATCTAGTAAAGTCCTCATCATGCGTGTAAACACACTGGGTGCATTGCTGAGTCCAAAGGGCATGACTTTGAATTCGTAGTGTCCACTGGGTGTACTGAAAGCTAACAGTGGTCGAATCTCCGGTTTGACTGGTATCTGATAGTACCCCCGACTCAGATCCACCTTTGAAAAGTACCGAGCCTTATGGAGCCTAGCGAATAACTGAGTTGGATTCGGCAAAGGTTCCACCTGAAACTGTATATGACTGTTCAGAAGTCGGTAATCTATACACAACCTGTGTTCTCCACTTGGTTTGCGTAACAAAACTACCCCCGCATTGTATGGGGATGTGGATGGTGCAATCACGTCATCCTCCAGCAGTTTTTGTATTTCCTCCTCCAGGGCCTTTTCTTTAGAGAATGGCACTGGGTAAACCTTTTGGCGAACAGGCTCCTGTGTGATCAAAGTCATCTCGAACTCAACCAACCTCGTTCGTCCTGGTTTATCAGTCAGTATCTCCTTATGAGACTTGAGAACCTGGGTTATCCTTTCCCTCTCCTGGGAGGTCAGATCAGGGTTCACTTTCACATCCCTATAGGTTTCCTGGTGTACCAAGGGATATTCCCTGCCCTCGCTGGTTCCCACTTCCGTCTCCACTGCAACTGCCATTGCCATGAGGTGAGCTGCCTTGTCTCCGGGTCTCTCTTCGTATTTCCGCAAGAGATTGATATGGAAAATCTTCGACTTTCCCCGGATCCGGATTTGATAGTTGGTTCTGGATATTACCCTTTCCACGGGAAATGGTCCTTGCCAACCTATCTCCAGTTTGTTGTTTCCCGTTGGGAGTAGCAACAAGACTTTATCTCCCACCTCTAGAGATCTTTCTTTAGACCTACGGTTGTAGTAAGCCGCATGTCTTTTCCTGGCCTTTTTCAAGTTTTGATTTGCCAGAGTCCATCCCTTGTGGAGTTTTTCTTTCAGTTCCTCCACGTATTGATAAGATGAGATCACTTCTTCTGACGTCCCCTCTTCAGTCCAACTCCTCAACATGGCTTCCAACGGTCCTTTGATTGGACGACCAAACAGCAACGTAGCGGGTGGTAGTCCTGTTGAGCCATGAGGAACTTCCCGATAGGCAAAGAGTGCTGCTGGGATATATTCATCCCACCTATCAGGTTTTTCCTGCGCTAGTTTCCTGAGCATTGTCATCAACGTGCCGTTGAAACGCTCTACTTGTCCATTGGCTTGAGGGTGGTAAGGGCTGGTATGTATGTGGTTAGAGTGAAACACCCTAAATACCTCCTCCATGAGTTTTCCACAAAACTGAGATCCATTGTCCGTCAGAATTTGATCCGGAAAGCCTAATCTGGTAAAGGCCTCCATCAGTGCGTCCGCCACTCTTTTCGAGTCAATCGTGGTCAACGGTATGGCTTCACCCCACATTGTACAGCAATCCACCATTGTGAGTATATACATGTTCCTCTTCCTAGTCCTGGGAAGTGGACCCACGATATCGATGGCTACCCTCTCGAAAGGAGAGATCATGATGGGCATCTCACCCAACACCACCGGTGCTGTCCAGTGTTTCGGTGCTACCCTCTGGCACTCAGGGCATGACTTCACATACCGACGCACATCATCTGTCATTCCCGGCCAATAGTAATGGCAGGAAATTCGCTGCATGGTGGCGGCAATACCCATGTGTCCACTAAAGGAGATGGTATGCCCCATATGAAGAATCTGGGACCGGTGAGCTTTCGGGACGGCCAACTGACCGTATAGGTTGTCTCCCCTTCCTGCTCTCCTGTAGAGTATCCTATTCTTCATGTAGCACTGCCCCCGTCCTGGTGGATCAGCACTTTTCTGCAGCTTTTTGTAGCAAGGACGTAAAGTATCATCCTTACTCTGGGCAGTTCGTAGCTCCCCCGGCATTGGGTTAGTCACAATTGCATCTGCCTCTTCCGTTTTCGTCTGAGAGCGAGTCTGCATTGCTCCCATATGGATTGGCTCCCTGGGCATTCCCAGAAAGACATACCGGCAACCTAGGATGACTGGGAAAATGGGATCGGTCAATACAGCGGCCTTGATGGTGCCGGTGACGTACCTTGACCGAATCTCCACATTAGCAATAGGCAACTTCATGGTTACAGCACTCTTCTGTGCAGGCTGTATATCCAATGTCTCACCTGTGAATTGTTCTGGATGTACCAGATCCTCAGAAATCACGGCCTCCCCGTCCAGTCCTGTGTCGTATAAACACTCCACTTGACGACCGTTAACCTCTACCAATTCCACTACAGGTGGTTTTTCCTGGTCTGGAGTCTCTTCCTCGGCCTCGACCTGTTCGGTGGGCTCCACCTTAGGTTTTCCTGAGCACACGACGAATTGAGTGTCTCCTGACTTTCCCCTGCAGTCAATAGCATTGTGTGTGTTTGACTTGCATTGGTTGCACCATTTCCCTGTCCTAGATTTTCTATTGTCGGACTTGAGTGAGCTCTCCTGGTGGCGAGCTTCCTTGTTGACCTTGGCATATTCCGTGACAACCTCCTTGGAAGTCACTTGACATGCTGCGAAGTGAGGGTTCTTAGCCTTCGATTTGCAGTCCCTCGTATTGTGAGAGGGTGACTTACAAATTGAACACCACTTCTCCGACCATGGTCGTTTAGGTGTAGAGCTTGAAGTGCTCTTGCTTCCCTCCTTCTTCTTCTCTGAACTATCCTCTGATTTTTGCACATAAGGTTCCCACTTTTTTGTTCCTGAGTTTTTGGTTTTCTTCTTGTCATGTTTCTCTTGACTTTTGGAGTTGGTGGAAAGGTTTTCCCCTGCCTCCCCATGTACCTCGACGAACCGTTCTGCTAATTTAGTCACGAGGTCAATACGTTCCGCTCCTTGTTCTCCCAGGAACGTCCTGAGAGGTTTAGACATTTGCTTCTTCAGCTGGTCGACCACCATGAGCTCTTCCAGACTCTCATAGTCATGTGCGAACCCAGCCAAATCCATCCACTTATGGAGATAAGATTTAAGACGCAAACTGTAGGCGGCATACAACTCTCCGGGTTCTCGTTTCGCTGCTCGAAATTTTTTCCGGTAGGTATGTGACGTAACCTCGAATCGTTTCAGCAGAGCCGTCTTTAACTCGTCATAATTGTTCTCCTGTCCTGGTGGCAGGCGAGTATAAACCTCGTAACCGGTCCCGCGTAATCCCTGGGATAGCTTAAGATTCCATTTGTTACGCTCCAGACCCATAGCAACTGACATAGCCTCGAAGCGTTGAAGGTACTGGTCAATCTTCTCTTTGTCCTCCTCGTAGACCGCCAAAGGAAACTTCATGGCCTGGTACCCATGTCCACCTACTGGTGTTGAGCCTGGGATGGAGGAACCTCCAACTGCTCCCTCAGTTTCTCCATTAGATTGACTCTTCAACTCGAGTTCCCTCATCCGGTACTCGTGCTCCCTTTTCTGTGCTTCCTGTTCAGCTTCTAATTTCCTAGCTGCTTGCTCAGCTTCAAATTTCCTAGCAGCTTGCTCAGCTTCCAATTTCCTAGCTGCTTGCTCAGCTTCCAATTTCCTAGCTGCTTGCTCAGCTTCCAATTTCTTAGCTGCTTGCTCCAACTCCATCCTTCTCAATTCCAGCTCGGCCTTTCGATCATCCCTTTCTGCTTGACGATACTCTCTCTCCACTTCCTGTATGTAATCCGTTAGAGCAGACCCCGCCAATCCCATTTCTTCCCCCCTTGCCTTTAATTCTGCTGTGCTAAGTTTAGGGGTGGCCATTATACAGAGAGGTAAGCTAGCAGGTCTAGTACAATCTAACTGCAAATTACTATACAGATATATGAACAAGTACTATAAATCTAGATATTACCACACACAGCCCATTCACTCAGTGACAAGAGTAGAATCAGGACCACAGACCTATGCAGACGTGTGAAGTGTGAACAGGTAAGATATTAGTCCTAACCCCTATCCACATTCACTCTAGCTGGATTCTCCAAAATGATATCTCCTTTTTGTAACTAAGGATCCCGTGTCAAAGGACCCCGTTGTCAGAAGATCCCACTGTCAAAGGTTCCTGCTTGCAGGAGATCTCGCTGTCCAAGGATTCCGTTTACGAGAGATCCCGCTGTCCAAAGATCCCGTTTACGAGAGATCCCGCTGTCCAGCGATTCCGTTTACGAGAGATCCCGCTGTCCAAAGATTCCGTTTACGAGCCCCCAATAATGTCGTGTCCTCCTTTAAAGTGTCGTCCCTGGAGTGAGGAGAGTCGACACCCACATTATAATATTTTTTTTTTTTCTCTCAATATTCTGGAGAATCCACCAGCTTCCGTCCAACACACTCCATCAGCCTATGGACACCTTTTCCTATCACTCTCTCACTGTCGTACTATGCCCCCTCTCATACTTCCCAACGCAACATACTCAACAACTCTTGCTTCTAAAAATTAATAAAGATTAATTTATTAAAATAAAAGTGTAACGTATATGAGACGTGTATGTGAAGAAAATGTGTGACGTGTTCTATAAAGTGTGTAGAATCGGACTCTCAGACAACAACCCAGTCAGCTGATCCCAGCAAGGATAGACCACAGCACGTTACGTCAGAACATGTACAGCTCACCCAGTGCCGAAACCATCTTGCCGGATACTGCTTTGCCTCTGTAGACCTCTGGTAATCCAATTTCATGATCATCCGAAATAGACACCGGTGGTATTAACAGTTAATCATGGACCGGTTGCACTCTACACAATGTCCGTTCCTATCGTTCATTTAAATAAAATGCACCAGTCCTTTGTAGTGTGTACACAGATTAATGTTAATTGTTACTGTACTGGATCCTCCCTCGTGTCTATCTAGCCTCAAGTATCAAGTCTTGTGTTCTATTACACGAGATTATATCACACTATGTAATTATTAGACTTAATGTTTTCAGTTCGTTACTACTGCCTGATGCTGTGTGGTGCATCAGTACGCATCACTCTCTTTGGTGAATCAACTTCCTTCTAGCTTTAGTTACGTTCTGTATGCAACTTTATTGATTGTTGAACTGGTGTTCTTCCGAATGGGATTGGATTCTTTCCCAAACTTTGTTGAGTTTCCTTGGATCTGGTAGTGAACCTAGGATAGAAACAACACATCTGGTGATAGTACTAGTTACTGATCCTTTCGGCTGAGTGTAAGCCTATCACCTTGCTTAATGATCTTTAGCTAACATAGAGCAGATTAGCTACCCACCTAGAGCCGAATCAGGCTATGACAAAGAAAAAATCAGCAAACAGAATGCGGAACCCCGCCCACCAGGGACACCTACGGGAAGATCCCAATTATCCCTCATTACTCAATTCTCAACTAGTAAAGCTTATCAACACTTCACTAATCTATTCTTAACTAGCAGAGTTAATATCACTATTCTTACTCTAACTAGTTTCCACTAACAGTGCTAATCATCACACTATAGTTTAACAAGGCCACAGTCTATATTAATTAGAACTAATATTATAATAGGTTATACCTTAAATGGCACTACTGCAGTCCTATCAATCATATCTACATCTGCCATTATAGGCACGTGTAAAATTAAGTCACTAATTAACACACGGTAGATATTATTTCCACTAAGCACTGCAGTGCCTTTGCACTCCGACTAGAGCCACATTTCCAAGTCCCCCTAGTTGGCCCCCACTCATGTTTATATGGCAAACTCCTAAAGTTGGCCACGTGACGTTATCCTTTATGCCCCCACACAGGTGGCACATTGGCAGATCATCCCCTGTCAGGGATCCATCCCCCCTCTGGCTCCCTCAATGTTAGATTTGTCATCACTGGTTCTGACATCCAAAACAATCTAGAGAGTTACTGTCGAGTTCCAACAAAGAGTTTCGATACCAAGCTGCCAATCATGGTTTTCCAAACACGCTTACATTGTGCACGTGACGTTGTTCATGTCCGACAGGTGTTCCACTGTTTTCAATAACACCCTCAACTTTCTGTCATGTGCTGACAGTCAAACCTCCATTCCGTCTGATGTCCGGAACTATAGATGACAAACGGAACCATTCCATATCCTGCGCGGCCAATTATATGTGATTTTAACTGTTATGAACTGCCAACGCGTTTTATCCCTTCCTTCTCACTCACCGCCAAATGTGTATATGGGCTAACCCGATGTAACCCGTGCAGCTGTGTTTACTCTGTTAGTACGACTGTTGTGGCCTAGAAAATATACGCCAAGCAAACGTCGGTATTATTATCTGGTTAACTCATGGCGAGCTCGTGACATAGGCCCCCTCTTAAGAGAGTAGTCCATCTCACTCTTCTCCACCATGAGCTAAATCCAGATGATTCATTCCTCTTCTTCAGGAGCTGGGTGTCTTGACAAGAAATCCGCTCCCACATTTTCCTTCCCAGGAATGTACTCCACGGTGAAATTATAAGGTTGAAGTAACAACGACCACCGCATCAAACGTGCGTTGAGCTTCTGAGAAGTAGCCAGGAACATCAGGGGCTGATGATCCGACTGGACCCGAAACTTAACTCCATACAAATATGGCTGAAATTTTTGCACTGCCCATACAAGGGACAAGCACTCTCTCTCGACAGTTGAATAATTCCTCTCCGCCTGTAGAAGTTTCTTACTTGCGTATGCCACAGGTTTCAAAACCGAAGCATCGTCTTTTCCTTCCTGTAACAAAGCGGCTCCAATTCCAATCGCACTCGCATCTGTTCTCAACACAAATTGTTTGGAAAGGTCAGGGAGCTGTAATACAGGTTTGCTGACCAAGGCCTCCTTTAACTGACTATAGGCATTCTCACATTCTGGTGTCCAAATGATTTGATCCGGGAATCCCTTTTTCAAGGTTTCCGTCAACGGAGCTCCCAATTCAGTGAAATGTGGGATAAATTTGTGGTAGAACCCACACAACGAGAGAAAAGATCGCACATCCTTCTTCGTTTTTGGCCTTGGTGCATTTCTGATTTTCTCCAGGTTCTTCTCTTCTGGGACAATGTGTCCTGGAGTGATGGTGTGACCTAGAAATTCCAGAGTCTGGTAACCAATCATGCACTTAGTTGGACGAGCAGTAAGCCCTGCTTCCTTGAGCCTATTAAACACTCTCTCCAAGGATTGTAAGTGGTCATCCAAGCTGTCACTGGAAATCAGAATATCATCCATGAATGAGATGATGGACGGATCCTGTAACGGATCTAGTAAAGTCCTCATCATGCGTGTAAACACACTGGGTGCATTGCTGAGTCCAAAGGGCATGACTTTGAATTCGTAGTGTCCACTGGGTGTACTGAAAGCTAACAGTGGTCGAATCTCCGGTTTGACTGGTATCTGATAGTACCCCCGACTCAGATCCACCTTTGAAAAGTACCGAGCCTTATGGAGCCTAGCGATTAACTGAGTTGGATTCGGCAAAGGTTCCACCTGAAACTGTATATGACTGTTCAGAAGTCGGTAATCTATACACAACCTGTGTTCTCCACTTGGTTTGCGTAACAAAACTACCCCCGCATTGTATGGGGATGTGGATGGTGCAATCACGTCATCCTCCAGCAGTTTTTGTATTTCCTCCTCCAGGGCCTTTTCTTTAGAGAATGGCACTGGGTAAACCTTTTGGCGAACAGGCTCCTGTGTGATCAAAGTCATCTCGAACTCAACCAACCTCGTTCGTCCTGGTTTATCAGTCAGTATCTCCTTATGAGACTTGAGAACCTGGGTTATCCTTTCCCTCTCCTGGGAGGTCAGATCAGGGTTCACTTTCACATCCCTATAGGTTTCCTGGTGTACCAAGGGATATTCCCTGCCCTCGCTGGTTCCCACTCCCGTCTCCACTGCAACTGCCATTGCCATGAGGTGAGCTGCCTTGTCTCCGGGTCTCTCTTCGTATTTCCGCAAGAGATTGATATGGAAAATCTTCGACTTTCCCCGGATCCGGATTTGATAGTTGGTTCTGGATATTACCCTTTCCACGGGAAATGGTCCTTGCCAACCTATCTCCAGTTTGTTGTTTCCCGTTGGGAGTAGCAACAAGACTTTATCTCCCACCTCTAGAGATCTTTCTTTAGACCTACGGTTGTAGTAAGCCGCATGTCTTTTCCTGGCCTTTTTCAAGTTTTGATTTGCCAGAGTCCATCCCTTGTGGAGTTTTTCTTTCAGTTCCTCCACGTATTGATAAGATGAGATCACTTCTTCTGACGTCCCCTCTTCAGTCCAACTCCTCAACATGGCTTCCAACGGTCCTTTGATTGGACGACCAAACAGCAACGTAGCGGGTGGTAGTCCTGTTGAGCCATGAGGAACTTCCCGATAGGCAAAGAGTGCTGCTGGGATATATTCATCCCACCTATCAGGTTTTTCCTGCGCTAGTTTCCTGAGCATTGTCATCAACGTGCCGTTGAAACGCTCTACTTGTCCATTGGCTTGAGGGTGGTAAGGGCTGGTATGTATGTGGTTAGAGTGAAACACCCTAAATACCTCCTCCATGAGTTTTCCACAAAACTGAGATCCATTGTCCGTCAGAATTTGATCCGGAAAGCCTAATCTGGTAAAGGCCTCCATCAGTGCGTCCGCCACTCTTTTCGAGTCAATCGTGGTCAACGGTATGGCTTCACCCCACATTGTACAGCAATCCACCATTGTGAGTATATACATGTTCCTCTTCCTAGTCCTGGGAAGTGGACCCACGATATCGATGGCTACCCTCTCGAAAGGAGAGATCATGATGGGCATCTCACCCAACACCACCGGTGCTGTCCAGTGTTTCGGTGCTACCCTCTGGCACTCAGGGCATGACTTCACATACCGACGCACATCATCTGTCATTCCCGGCCAATAGTAATGGCAGGAAATTCGCTGCATGGTGGCGGCAATACCCATGTGTCCACTAAAGGAGATGGTATGCCCCATATGAAGAATCTGGGACCGGTGAGCTTTCGGGACGACCAACTGACCGTATAGGTTGTCTCCCCTTCCTGCTCTCCTGTAGAGTATCCTATTCTTCATGTAGTACTGCCCCCGTCCTGGTGGATCAGCACTTTTCTGCAGCTTTTTGTAGCAAGGACGTAAAGTATCATCCTTACTCTGGGCAGTTCGTAGCTCCCCCGGCATTGGGTTAGTCACAATTGCATCTGCCTCTTCCGTTTTCGTCTGAGAGCGAGTCTGCATTGCTCCCATATGGATTGGCTCCCTGGGCATTCCCAGAAAGACATACCGGCAACCTAGGATGACTGGGAAAATGGGATCGGTCAATACAGCGGCCTTGATGGTGCCGGTGACGTACCTTGACCGAATCTCCACATTAGCAATAGGCAACTTCATGGTTACAGCACTCTTCTGTGCAGGCTGTATATCCAATGTCTCACCTGTGAATTGTTCTGGATGTACCAGATCCTCAGAAATCACGGCCTCCCCGTCCAGTCCTGTGTCGTATAAACACTCCACTTGACGACCGTTAACCTCTACCAATTCCACTACAGGTGGTTTTTCCTGGTCTGGAGTCTCTTCCTCGGCCTCGACCTGTTCGGTGGGCTCCACCTTATGTTTTCCTGAGCACACGACGAATTGAGTGTCTCCTGACTTTCCCCTGCAGTCAATAGCATTGTGTGTGTTTGACTTGCATTGGTTGCACCATTTCCCTGTCCTAGATTTTCTATTGTCGGACTTGAGTGAGCTCTCCTGGTGGCGAGCTTCCTTGTTGACCTTGGCATATTCCGTGACAACCTCCTTGGAAGTCACTTGACATGCTGCGAAGTGAGGGTTCTTAGCCTTCGATTTGCAGTCCCTCGTATTGTGAGAGGGTGACTTACAAATTGAACACCACTTCTCCGACCATGGTCGTTTAGGTGTAGAGCTTGAAGTGCTCTTGCTTCCCTCCTTCTTCTTCTCTGAACTATCCTCTGATTTTTGCACATAAGGTTCCCACTTTTTTGTTCCTGAGTTTTTGGTTTTCTTCTTGTCATGTTTCTCTTGACTTTTGGAGTTGGTGGAAAGGTTTTCCCCTGCCTCCCCATGTACCTCGACGAACCGTTCTGCTAATTTAGTCACGAGGTCAATACGTTCCGCTCCTTGTTCTCCCAGGAACGTCCTGAGAGGTTTAGACATTTGCTTCTTCAGCTGGTCGACCACCATGAGCTCTTCCAGACTCTCATAGTCATGTGCGAACCCAGCCAAATCCATCCACTTATGGAGATAAGATTTAAGACGCAAACTGTAGGCGGCATACAACTCTCCGGGTTCTCGTTTCGCTGCTCGAAATTTTTTCCGGTAGGTATGTGACGTAACCTCGAATCGTTTCAGCAGAGCCGTCTTTAACTCGTCATAATTGTTCTCATGTCCTGGTGGCAGGCGAGTATAAACCTCGTAACCGGTCCCGCGTAATCCCTGGGATAGCTTAAGATTCCATTTGTTACGCTCCAGACCCATAGCAACTGACATAGCCTCGAAGCGTTGAAGGTACTGGTCAATCTTCTCTTTGTCCTCCTCGTAGACCGCCAAAGGAAACTTCATGGCCTGGTACCCATGTCCACCTACTGGTGTTGAGCCTGGGATGGAGGAACCTCCAACTGCTCCCTCAGTTTCTCCATTAGATTGACTCTTCAACTCGAGTTCCCTCATCCGGTACTCGTGCTCCCTTTTCTGTGCTTCCTGTTCAGCTTCTAATTTCCTAGCTGCTTGCTCAGCTTCAAATTTCCTAGCAGCTTGCTCAGCTTCCAATTTCCTAGCTGCTTGCTCAGCTTCCAATTTCCTAGCTGCTTGCTCAGCTTCCAATTTCTTAGCTGCTTGCTCCAACTCCATCCTTCTCAATTCCAGCTCGGCCTTTCGATCATCCCTTTCTGCTTGACGATACTCTCTCTCCACTTCCTGTATGTAATCCGTTAGAGCAGACCCCGCCAATCCCATTTCTTCCCCCCTTGCCTTTAATTCTGCTGTACTAAGTTTAGGGGTGGCCATTATACAGAGAGGTAAGCTAGCAGGTCTAGTACAATCTAACTGCAAATTACTATACAGATATATGAACAAGTACTATAAATCTAGATATTACCACACACAGCCCATTCACTCAGTGACAAGAGTAGAATCAGGACCACAGACCTATGCAGACGTGTGAAGTGTGAACAGGTAAGATATTAGTCCTAACCCCTATCCACATTCACTCTAGCTGGATTCTCCAAAATGATATCTCCTTTTTGTAACTAAGGATCCCGTGTCAAAGGACCCCGTTGTCAGAAGATCCCACTGTCAAAGGTTCCTGCTTGCAGGAGATCTCGCTGTCCAAGGATTCCGTTTACGAGAGATCCCGCTGTCCAAAGATCCCGTTTACGAGAGATCCCGCTGTCCAGCGATTCCGTTTACGAGAGATCCCGCTGTCCAAAGATTCCGTTTACGAGCCCCCAATAATGTCGTGTCCTCCTTTAAAGTGTCGTCCCTGGAGTGAGGAGAGTCGACACCCACATTATAATATTTTTTTTTCTCTCAATATTCTGGAGAATCCACCAGCTTCCGTCCAACACACTCCATCAGCCTATGGACACCTTTTCCTATCACTCTCTCACTGTCGTACTATGCCCCCTCTCATACTTCCCAACGCAACATACTCAACAACTCTTGCTTCTAAAAATTAATAAAGATTAATTTATTAAAATAAAAGTGTAACGTATATGAGACGTGTATGTGAAGAAAATGTGTGACGTGTTCTATAAAGTGTGTAGAATCGGACTCTCAGACAACAACCCAGTCAGCTGATCCCAGCAAGGATAGACCACAGCACGTTACGTCAGAACATGTACAGCTCACCCAGTGCCGAAACCATCTTGCCGGATACTGCTTTGCCTCTGTAGACCTTTGGTAATCCAATTTCATGATCATCCGAAATAGACACCGGTGGTATTAACAGTTAATCATGAACCGGTTGCACTCTACACAATGTCCGTTCCTATCGTTCATTTAAATAAAATGCACCAGTCCTTTGTAGTGTGTACACAGATTAATGTTAATTGTTACTGTACTGGATCCTCCCTCGTGTCTATCTAGCCTCAAGTATCAAGTCTTGTGTTCTATTACACGAGATTATATCACACTATGTAATTATTAGACTTAATGTTTTCAGTTCGTTACTACTGCCTGATGCTGTGTGGTGCATCAGTACGCATCACTCTCTTTGGTGAATCAACTTCCTTCTAGCTTTAGTTACGTTCTGTATGCAACTTTATTGATTGTTGAACTGGTGTTCTTCCGAATGGGATTGGATTCTTTCCCAAACTTTGTTGAGTTTCCTTGGATCTGGTAGTGAACCTAGGATAGAAACAACACATCTGGTGATAGTACTAGTCACTGATCCTTTCGGCTGAGTGTAAGCCTATCACCTTGCTTAATGATCTTTAGCTAACATAGAGCAGATTAGCTACCCACCTAGAGCCGAATCAGGCTATGACAAAGAAAAAATCAGCAAACAGAATGCGGAACCCCGCCCACCAGGGACACCTACGGGAAGATCCCAATTATCCCTCATTACTCAATTCTCAACTAGTAAAGCTTATCAACACTTCACTAATCTATTCTTAACTAGCAGAGTTAATATCACTATTCTTACTCTAACTAGTTTCCACTAACAGTGCTAATCATCACACTATAGTTTAACAAGGCCACAGTCTATATTAATTAGAACTAATATTATAATAGGTTATACCTTAAATGGCACTACTGCAGTCCTATCAATCATATCTACATCTGCCATTATAGGCACGTGTAAAATTAAGTCACTAATTAACACACGGTAGATATTATTTCCACTAAGCACTGCAGTGCCTTTGCACTCCGACTAGAGCCACATTTCCAAGTCCCCCTAGTTGGCCCCCACTCGGGTTTATATGGCAAACTCCTAAAGTTGGCCACGTGACGTTATCCTTTATGCCCCCACACAGGTGGCACATTGGCAGATCATCCCCTGTCAGGGATCCATCCCCCCTCTGGCTCCCTCAATGTTAGATTTGTCATCACTGGTTCTGACATCCAAAACAATCTAGAGAGTTACTGTCGAGTTCCAACAAAGAGTTTCGATACCAAGCTGCCAATCATGGTTTTCCAAACACGCTTACATTGTGCACGTGACGTTGTTCATGTCCGGCAGGTGTTCCACTGTTTTCAATAACACCCTCAACTTTCTGTCATGTGCTGACAGTCAAACCTCCATTCCGTCTGATGTCCGGAACTATAGATGACAAACGGAACCATTCCATATCCTGCGCGGCCAATTATATGTGATTTTAACTGTTATGAACTGCCAACGCGTTTTATCCCTTCCTTCTCACTCACCGCCAAATGTGTATATGGGCTAACCCGATGTAACCCGTGCAGCTGTGTTTACTCTGTTAGTACGACTGTTGTGGCCTAGAAAATATACGCCAAGCAAACGTCGGTATTATTATCTGGTTAACTCATGGCGAGCTCGTGACATAGGCCCCCTCTTAAGAGAGTAGTCCATCTCACTCTTCTCCACCATGAGCTAAATCCAGATGATTCATTCCTCTTCTTCAGGAGCTGGGTGTCTTGACAAGAAATCCGCTCCCACATTTTCCTTCCCAGGAATGTACTCCACGGTGAAATTATAAGGTTGAAGTAACAACGACCACCGCATCAAACGTGCGTTGAGCTTCTGAGAAGTAGCCAGGAACATCAGGGGCTGATGATCCGACTGGACCCGAAACTTAACTCCATACAAATATGGCTGAAATTTTTGCACTGCCCATACAAGGGACAAGCACTCTCTCTCGACAGTTGAATAATTCCTCTCCGCCTGTAGAAGTTTCTTACTTGCGTATGCCACAGGTTTCAAAACCGAAGCATCGTCTTTTCCTTCCTGTAACAAAGCGGCTCCAATTCCAATCGCACTCGCATCTGTTCTCAACACAAATTGTTTGGAAAGGTCAGGGAGCTGTAATACAGGTTTGCTGACCAAGGCCTCCTTTAACTGACTATAGGCATTCTCACATTCTGGTGTCCAAATGATTTGATCCGGGAATCCCTTTTTCAAGGTTTCCGTCAACGGAGCTCCCAATTCAGTGAAATGTGGGATAAATTTGTGGTAGAACCCACACAACGAGAGAAAAGATCGCACATCCTTCTTCGTTTTTGGCCTTGGTGCATTTCTGATTTTCTCCAGGTTCTTCTCTTCTGGGACAATGTGTCCTGGAGTGATGGTGTGACCTAGAAATTCCAGAGTCTGGTAACCAATCATGCACTTGGTTGGACGAGCAGTAAGCCCTGCTTCCTTGAGCCTATTAAACACTCTCTCCAAGGATTGTAAGTGGTCATCCAAGCTGTCACTGGAAATCAGAATATCATCCATGAATGAGATGATGGACGGATCCTGTAACGGATCTAGTAAAGTCCTCATCATGCGTGTAAACACACTGGGTGCATTGCTGAGTCCAAAGGGCATGACTTTGAATTCGTAGTGTCCACTGGGTGTACTGAAAGCTAACAGTGGTCGAATCTCCGGTTTGACTGGTATCTGATAGTACCCCCGACTCAGATCCACCTTTGAAAAGTACCGAGCCTTATGGAGCCTAGCGAATAACTGAGTTGGATTCGGCAAAGGTTCCACCTGAAACTGTATATGACTGTTCAGAAGTCGGTAATCTATACACAACCTGTGTTCTCCACTTGGTTTGCGTAACAAAACTACCCCCGCATTGTATGGGGATGTGGATGGTGCAATCACGTCATCCTCCAGCAGTTTTTGTATTTCCTCCTCCAGGGCCTTTTCTTTAGAGAATGGCACTGGGTAAACCTTTTGGCGAACAGGCTCCTGTGTGATCAAAGTCATCTCGAACTCAACCAACCTCGTTCGTCCTGGTTTATCAGTCAGTATCTCCTTATGAGACTTGAGAACCTGGGTTATCCTTTCCCTCTCCTGGGAGGTCAGATCAGGGTTCACTTTCACATCCCTATAGGTTTCCTGGTGTACCAAGGGATATTCCCTGCCCTCGCTGGTTCCCACTTCCGTCTCCACTGCAACTGCCATTGCCATGAGGTGAGCTGCCTTGTCTCCGGGTCTCTCTTCGTATTTCCGCAAGAGATTGATATGGAAAATCTTCGACTTTCCCCGGATCCGGATTTGATAGTTGGTTCTGGATATTACCCTTTCCACGGGAAATGGTCCTTGCCAACCTATCTCCAGTTTGTTGTTTCCCGTTGGGAGTAGCAACAAGACTTTATCTCCCACCTCTAGAGATCTTTCTTTAGACCTACGGTTGTAGTAAGCCGCATGTCTTTTCCTGGCCTTTTTCAAGTTTTGATTTGCCAGAGTCCATCCCTTGTGGAGTTTTTCTTTCAGTTCCTCCACGTATTGATAAGATGAGATCACTTCTTCTGACGTCCCCTCTTCAGTCCAACTCCTCAACATGGCTTCCAACGGTCCTTTGATTGGACGACCAAACAGCAACGTAGCGGGTGGTAGTCCTGTTGAGCCATGAGGAACTTCCCGATAGGCAAAGAGTGCTGCTGGGATATATTCATCCCACCTATCAGGTTTTTCCTGCGCTAGTTTCCTGAGCATTGTCATCAACGTGCCGTTGAAACGCTCTACTTGTCCATTGGCTTGAGGGTGTTAAGGGCTGGTATGTATGTGGTTAGAGTGAAACACCCTAAATACCTCCTCCATGAGTTTTCCACAAAACTGAGATCCATTGTCCGTCAGAATTTGATCCGGAAAGCCTAATCTGGTAAAGGCCTCCATCAGTGCGTCCGCCACTCTTTTCGAGTCAATCGTGGTCAACGGTATGGCTTCACCCCACATTGTACAGCAATCCACCATTGTGAGTATATACATGTTCCTCTTCCTAGTCCTGGGAAGTGGACCCACGATATCGATGGCTACCCTCTCGAAAGGAGAGATCATGATGGGCATCTCACCCAACACCACCGGTGCTGTCCAGTGTTTCGGTGCTACCCTCTGGCACTCAGGGCATGACTTCACATACCGACGCACATCATCTGTCATTCCCGGCCAATAGTAATGGCAGGAAATTCGCTGCATGGTGGCGGCAATACCCATGTGTCCACTAAAGGAGATGGTATGCCCCATATGAAGAATCTGGGACCGGTGAGCTTTCGGGACGACCAACTGACCGTATAGGTTGTCTCCCCTTCCTGCTCTCCTGTAGAGTATCCTATTCTTCATGTAGTACTGCCCCCGTCCTGGTGGATCAGCACTTTTCTGCAGCTTTTTGTAGCAAGGACGTAAAGTATCATCCTTACTCTGGGCAGTTCATAGCTCCCCCGGCATTGGGTTAGTCACAATTGCATCTGCCTCTTCCGTTTTCGTCTGAGAGCGAGTCTGCATTGCTCCCATATGGATTGGCTCCCTGGGCATTCCCAGAAAGACATACCGGCAACCTAGGATGACTGGGAAAATGGGATCGGTCAATACAGCGGCCTTGATGGTGCCGGTGACGTACCTTGACCGAATCTCCACATTAGCAATAGGCAACTTCATGGTTACAGCACTCTTCTGTGCAGGCTGTATATCCAATGTCTCACATGTGAATTGTTCTGGATGTACCAGATCCTCAGAAATCACGGCCTCCCCGTCCAGTCCTGTGTCGTATAAACACTCCACTTGACGACCGTTAACCTCTACCAATTCCACTACAGGTGGTTTTTCCTGGTCTGGAGTCTCTTCCTCGGCCTCGACCTGTTCGGTGGGCTCCACCTTAGGTTTTCCTGAGCACACGACGAATTGAGTGTCTCCTGACTTTCCCCTGCAGTCAATAGCATTGTGTGTGTTTGACTTGCATTGGTTGCACCATTTCCCTGTCCTAGATTTTCTATTGTCGGACTTGAGTGAGCTCTCCTGGTGGCGAGCTTCCTTGTTGACCTTGGCATATTCCGTGACAACCTCCTTGGAAGTCACTTGACATGCTGCGAAGTGAGGGTTCTTAGCCTTCGATTTGCAGTCCCTCGTATTGTGAGAGGGTGACTTACAAATTGAACACCACTTCTCCGACCATGGTCGTTTAGGTGTAGAGCTTGAAGTGCTCTTGCTTCCCTCCTTCTTCTTCTCTGAACTATCCTCTGATTTTTGCACATAAGGTTCCCACTTTTTTGTTCCTGAGTTTTTGGTTTTCTTCTTGTCATGTTTCTCTTGACTTTTGGAGTTGGTGGAAAGGTTTTCCCCTGCCTCCCCATGTACCTCGACGAACCGTTCTGCTAATTTAGTCACGAGGTCAATACGTTCCGCTCCTTGTTCTCCCAGGAACGTCCTGAGAGGTTTAGACATTTGCTTCTTCAGCTGGTCGACCACCATGAGCTCTTCCAGACTCTCATAGTCATGTGCGAACCCAGCCAAATCCATCCACTTATGGAGATAAGATTTAAGACGCAAACTGTAGGCGGCATACAACTCTCCGGGTTCTCGTTTCGCTGCTCGAAATTTTTTCCGGTAGGTATGTGACGTAACCTCGAATCGTTTCAGCAGAGCCGTCTTTAACTCGTCATAATTGTTCTCATGTCCTGGTGGCAGGCGAGTATAAACCTCGTAACCGGTCCCGCGTAATCCCTGGGATAGCTTAAGATTCCATTTGTTACGCTCCAGACCCATAGCAACTGACATAGCCTCGAAGCGTTGAAGGTACTGGTCAATCTTCTCTTTGTCCTCCTCGTAGACCGCCAAAGGAAACTTCATGGCCTGGTACCCATGTCCACCTACTGGTGTTGAGCCTGGGATGGAGGAACCTCCAACTGCTCCCTCAGTTTCTCCATTAGATTGACTCTTCAACTCGAGTTCCCTCATCCGGTACTCGTGCTCCCTTTTCTGTGCTTCCTGTTCAGCTTCTAATTTCCTAGCTGCTTGCTCAGCTTCAAATTTCCTAGCAGCTTGCTCAGCTTCCAATTTCCTAGCTGCTTGCTCAGCTTCCAATTTCCTAGCTGCTTGCTCAGCTTCCAATTTCTTAGCTGCTTGCTCCAACTCCATCCTTCTCAATTCCAGCTCGGCCTTTCGATCATCCCTTTCTGCTTGACGATACTCTCTCTCCACTTCCTGTATGTAATCCGTTAGAGCAGACCCCGCCAATCCCATTTCTTCCCCCCTTGCCTTTAATTCTGCTGTGCTAAGTTTAGGGGTGGCCATTATACAGAGAGGTAAGCTAGCAGGTCTAGTACAATCTAACTGCAAATTACTATACAGATATATGAACAAGTACTATAAATCTAGATATTACCACACACAGCCCATTCACTCAGTGACAAGAGTAGAATCAGGACCACAGACCTATGCAGACGTGTGAAGTGTGAACAGGTAAGATATTAGTCCTAACCCCTATCCACATTCACTCTAGCTGGATTCTCCAAAATGATATCTCCTTTTTGTAACTAAGGATCCCGTGTCAAAGGACCCCGTTGTCAGAAGATCCCACTGTCAAAGGTTCCTGCTTGCAGGAGATCTCGCTGTCCAAGGATTCCGTTTACGAGAGATCCCGCTGTCCAAAGATCCCGTTTACGAGAGATCCCGCTGTCCAGCGATTCCGTTTACGAGAGATCCCGCTGTCCAAAGATTCCGTTTACGAGCCCCCAATAATGTCGTGTCCTCCTTTAAAGTGTCGTCCCTGGAGTGAGGAGAGTCGACACCCACATTATAATATTTTTTTTTTCTCTCAATATTCTGGAGAATCCACCAGCTTCCGTCCAACACACTCCATCAGCCTATGGACACCTTTTCCTATCACTCTCTCACTGTCGTACTATGCCCCCTCTCATACTTCCCAACGCAACATACTCAACAACTCTTGCTTCTAAAAATTAATAAAGATTAATTTATTAAAATAAAAGTGTAACGTATATGAGACGTGTATGTGAAGAAAATGTGTGACGTGTTCTATAAAGTGTGTAGAATCGGACTCTCAGACAACAACCCAGTCAGCTGATCCCAGCAAGGATAGACCACAGCACGTTACGTCAGAACATGTACAGCTCACCCAGTGCCGAAACCATCTTGCCGGATACTGCTTTGCCTCTGTAGACCTCTGGTAATCCAATTTCATGATCATCCGAAATAGACACCGGTGGTATTAACAGTTAATCATGGACCGGTTGCACTCTACACAATGTCCGTTCCTATCGTTCATTTAAATAAAATGCACCAGTCCTTTGTAGTGTGTACACAGATTAATGTTAATTGTTACTGTACTGGATCCTCCCTCGTGTCTATCTAGCCTCAAGTATCAAGTCTTGTGTTCTATTACACGAGATTATATCACACTATGTAATTATTAGACTTAATGTTTTCAGTTCGTTACTACTGCCTGATGCTGTGTGGTGCATCAGTACGCATCACTCTCTTTGGTGAATCAACTTCCTTCTAGCTTTAGTTACGTTCTGTATGCAACTTTATTGATTGTTGAACTGGTGTTCTTCCGAATGGGATTGGATTCTTTCCCAAACTTTGTTGAGTTTCCTTGGATCTGGTAGTGAACCTAGGATAGAAACAACACATCTGGTGATAGTACTAGTTACTGATCCTTTCGGCTGAGTGTAAGCCTATCACCTTGCTTAATGATCTTTAGCTAACATAGAGCAGATTAGCTACCCACCTAGAGCCGAATCAGGCTATGACAAAGAAAAAATCAGCAAACAGAATGCGGAACCCCGCCCACCAGGGACACCTACGGGAAGATCCCAATTATCCCTCATTACTCAATTCTCAACTAGTAAAGCTTATCAACACTTCACTAATCTATTCTTAACTAGCAGAGTTAATATCACTATTCTTACTTTAACTAGTTTCCACTAACAGTGCTAATCATCACACTATAGTTTAACAAGGCCACAGTCTATATTAATTAGAACTAATATTATAATAGGTTATACCTTAAATGGCACTACTGCAGTCCTATCAATCATATCTACATCTGCCATTATAGGCACGTGTAAAATTAAGTCACTAATTAACACACGGTAGATATTATTTCCACTAAGCACTGCAGTGCCTTTGCACTCCGACTAGAGCCACATTTCCAAGTCCCCCTAGTTGGCCCCCACTCGGGTTTATATGGCAAACTCCTAAAGTTGGCCACGTGACGTTATCCTTTATGCCCCCACACAGGTGGCACATTGGCAGATCATCCCCTGTCAGGGATCCATCCCCCCTCTGGCTCCCTCAATGTTAGATTTGTCATCACTGGTTCTGACATCCAAAACAATCTAGAGAGTTACTGTCGAGTTCCAACAAAGAGTTTCGATACCAAGCTGCCAATCATGGTTTTCCAAACACGCTTACATTGTGCACGTGACGTTGTTCATGTCCGGCAGGGGTTCCACTGTTTTCAATAACACCCTCAACTTTCTGTCATGTGCTGACAGTCAAACCTCCATTCCGTCTGATGTCCGGAACTATAGATGACAAACGGAACCATTCCATATCCTGCGCGGCCAATTATATGTGATTTTAACTGTTATGAACTGCCAACGCGTTTTATCCCTTCCTTCTCACTCACCGCCAAATGTGTATATGGGCTGACCCGATGTAACCCGTGCAGCTGTGTTTACTCTGTTAGTACGACTGTTGTGGCCTAGAAAATATACGCCAAGCAAACGTCGGTATTATTATCTGGTTAACTCATGGCGAGCTCGTGACACCAACCTACTATTATGATCAAACTCCCACACTTTACATACACATACAGGACGATTGTCGTGAGTATTGTAGCAAAATTGTAAAGAAAATGGAGAAAAATTTTACATATACGTTTTGTAACTTAAAAATTAGTGATGAAATTCAACTCTCTCTCTCTCTCTCTCTCTCTCTCTCTCTCTCTCTCTCTCTCTCTCTCTCTCTCTCCTCTCTCTCTCTCTCTCTCTCTCTCTCTCTCTCTCTCTCTCTCTCTCTCTCTCATACTCCCTAATTCTCTCACCCACTCTACAATGATGTACATGTGTTCATGTTATAAATTATGACATCAATTGGCATTCAAAATGGTAATATGAACATGAGAATACATAACATATATGGAATAGCATGTTACATGATATTCGTGCGCTTAAATCTCTCTCTCTCTCTCTCTCTCTCTCTCTCTCTCTCTCTCTCTCTCTCTCTCTCTCTCTCTCTCTCTCTCTCTTTCTCTGTCTTTTTCTCTCTCTCTTCTCACCAACACACCCATATTCACTCGCAAACAATGTGCGCACACATACACACATTAACAAATCCATTCTTCCAATGTCTCTCTCTCTCGTTCGCTGACCCCCCCCCTCTCTCTCTCTCTCTCTCTCTCTCTCTCTCTCTCTCTCTCTCTCTCTCTCTCTCTCTTTCTCTCTCTCACTCGCAATCACTATTTCACCCATTAAGTCACTCTCTCCATCTTTCATTTACTCAATATCACACTCTCTTTCACTCTCACTCACACACAGACAGACACACACCCTCTCGCTATCAAATACACAGTCCCTCGCATACACACGAAAGCATATACACATACACACACGAGCATACACACAATACACACACGCAAATACACACATATCCCCTCGCACACATACACACATCCACACCCATATACACATACTTACACACACACACACAAATACACACTCCCTCGCATACACTGCATGTATGCACACATACACATAAACACACACACACACACACACACATATATATATATATATATATATATATATATATATATATATATATATATATATATATATATATATATATATACGCACATACACACATACACACACGAACATACATATAAACACGTGCACACATGTACGCACACATAATCATACATATAAACATACTCACACACACAAGCACACATACAAGCACACATTTACACATACTTACACATACACACCCACACACACATTCAGACGTGCACACACATACACCCACATACACACACATAAACACACGCATACACACATATGGACACACGTACACACATGTACGCACACATAATCATACATATAAACATACTCACACACACAAGCACACATACAAGCACACATTTACACATACTTACACATACACACCCACACACACATTCAGACGTGCACACACATACACCCACATACACACACATAAACACACGCATACACACATATGGACACACGTACACACCAACCCATCCACCCACACACTTACTCACACATACACGCTGCCTCACATAATCTCACACTCTCACTCACACTCACTCATTTACTCTCTAAACCACACTAACTCACTCTTTTACTCGCACAGACAAGTACACAGACACACAGACACACACACACACACACACACTCACCCACTCTCTCTCTCTCTCTCTCTCACACACTCATTAACTTCTCATGCACTCTCTCACTCACCCACTGTCTCTCTCTTGCACACTCACTCGCTCTCACACTCACCCACACACGCACATACAC
The DNA here is from genome assembly GCA_963921405.1 of Cepaea hortensis. NCBI lineage: Eukaryota > Metazoa > Mollusca > Gastropoda > Stylommatophora > Helicidae > Cepaea > Cepaea hortensis. The sequence goes on along the minus strand of OY992888.1, from coordinate 5,581,457 downwards.
ACATACTCACAAATTCTCCCCCTAACACACTAACTCACTCTCCCTTACTCACTCACTCACCCGGCGGCTCTCTAACTCACACTCACTCACTCACTTTCTCACTCTCTCACACAGACAGGTATACACACATCACAACCTCTCTCTCACACTAACTCATTCTCTCACTAAATCTCTCACACATACGTGTACAGACATTCACTTACTCTTTCACCCTTGCAGGCACACGCGCATACACACTCTCTCACGTTCTCTGTCTCATACTCACTCTCTCACTCACATTCTTTCTCATTCACTCTCTCACCCACTCTCTCATTCACACAGTGTAAAATAATAGTGAAAAAATGACACCAGTAGGTGACTTATGGAGGCATATAGTCGGTATGAATTAAGTATTGAAAAAGTTATATAGAGTCAATACTTTACACTATAGAGTCAATACAATCAGAATTATAAGAGTTAATACACAGAAGTGAGATACCCCTATAGTTGTTGCAGTCGCTCCGAGTATCTATCTATATACATACACCCACGCACAACTGAAATCCAGGTAACCGAGGAAGATAGATGAAAAGCGACAAACACAAGATCACCAAACTCTTCTGTTGTTTGTCTGGTCTTTAATTCAGTATTACAGGTTAGTTACCATTGCAGTCTGAGCATCTGCCATTAATCTTGAAGGTGGCATAGAGTACTTACCTGAGATATCCTGAGATGCTTATCTACTTTTCGGATGAGACAAATGGTGATTAAGAAAGATGATCCATGCCATAACACTTGCTGATCTTCATAGGAGGTATGGAACTTTACCATCCTCATGAATGGACCTGTCACTATATTTATTATCTACTAGGTATGAGATGGTAGGGAATGTGTCATCCTATTTACCATTTATCAGGGATGAGACACGTGGCTGAAAAGCGACTGGACTTAAGTTAGGATTACTAGAAGCTGTAACCTAATCTGTCTATGAGATATGTCTGGAAGTTCAGACATACGATGCGGTCTGATCTCAAGGGCCTGACCACAAGAGATAGATGGAGTCAGTGTGGATGTTTAGTGTAGTACGTATTATTCAAGGGTGTGATGGTATGTACACTTGGCCTGATCTTGCTTACAGGAACCCCCGTGCTGTTAACTAGGGGCGGTGGGCGACTGCCCTTTGCTGCTGCTGATTCTTGTTTGCTGTGGGCTGGGGGACTTTGCTGTGTGATGTGGCGCCTTTTTCTGGTGGCTATGGGCGAGTGACTGTTCGCTGTGAAGCTATATGGTGGTGAAGCCAAGTGTCAAATGACGGTTGAAACTTAACAGGCTCAAGTCCCAAGGCTCCAGACCAGACGGCATCATACGGGTGCAGGTGAAAGTACTCTATCACCTTGTTTACATACAGACACTAAAGACACTGACCTCTGTCGAGTGGGATGATGAGAATGTCCAGCAGACTACTCTCACCCAGCTAATTGTTCATGTCTGTTTGTCCGTCGGTTGTCTGTCTGTTGCTCAGATTCGGAATCTCCAATAAAGATTTTAGATTCGCCTGTTATAAGATTGTTCTTTTATAGTCAGTTAGGTGTCTTCTTGTATCCACAGTCGTCACATGGGAATTGTCGTCCGGGAACCGTCCTGGGGATAATCGATGTAAAGGGTAGACAGAAGTAAATCTAGAACCCCAATTAGATAGTATCTACGACTACTGAGAATCAGGCCAGTGTTGTCACAGCTGAGATATTGAAGAGTCTGCCAGAAATGACCAAACAAAAAGGACAGCTGAGAGATTGAAGAGACTTCAGAAATGCGAAAGTTTGAATTAAGAGAGTATCCAACCTTCTCGGATTAGCACGAAAATACGAAGGTCCTGCGCGCAAATTGCGCACGTTAAACATCACACTATAGTTAGAAACTGCAACGAGTAGGCCGCGAGGCCGCTGCTGATGCAACATTATCATAAATAAAACCTACCCACATGAAGATACAGCCCTTGACCGTGGATAGAATCTGTCTAGAGGAAATTCACCCGGCAAAAAGGCTTGTTAAGTCGGACGCGCCTACCTTTGAGGTGCCTAACCAGGTGGGGAGTATCAAAGCCTGGGATTCTGAGATAAGTAGCAAGTTTTAAAAAAAAACAACTTAATTTGTATCTTCATTGTTCTCATGTTTGCATCATTTCATTCTTCTCATCCCGTTCCAATGCCTTAATGTAGTCACCAGAGGGTCTTCTCTGAGATTATATGTTGCGTTTCGTGTATACATTTGTTTGCTGATGAAGGTTAGTCGCTGCAACATTCTGTCTTTTCTGCAATTGTGTTCTGTATCCGTGGCGAAGGCGTCAATCTGCCTGGCAAGCGCTCCGAAGGTTGTGGGTTTGATTCCGGGCTGCGTATTTCTGTTCGCGAGGGGGTCGTCGCTCGAGCTACGGAGTTCGTGCTTTGAGCGACGCATTCGATCCTCTCGATTTTTAAGACTTTTTTCGTTGTTTGTGTTATTTTATTTTGTTTACATAACCAGGCTTGTCGTACTCCACTTGGGAGAGGAACAAAGAAGAAGTGGAAGAATTAAGACGGTCATCGCTCACCTGATCGGGCAGCTGGTACTCCACACCTGCCGGGCTTCTCCACGTCCGGCCTCCGCTGCAGGTGAAATTTAACACCGGGCTCTTGAAGCCGTTAGACCTGCTGATCTGCATGGGGACAATGTCCAGGTTGGTGATGTCCACTCCTCTGACCATCCTGGGAACTCCAGGGGGCGGGTTCGAGCACTCGGCCATGACTGTCTGGTTGTGAGACAGGAGACTACACAGAGCCGTGGCGATTACAGACACCAACGTGCGTCTCATCTTCTTGCTGATGTGTGAAGGAAAAACATGACTTGTAGGCAATCCACAATAATATAGTTGGTCTATCATGGAATCAGTCACTTAGGTAGTCAGTCAATCAGTCGGTTAGATTATCATTTAAATATTGGTAAGCTCATCTCGTACACAACATTATCTGTCATCCTATATTTCTGATTATGTCAATGTCTGTCTAACTAATCACGTGTCTGTCCTTCTGCTTATTTCAATGCCTACCAGTCTTGTCGTCTCTCTGCTGCATTCCTTTCTCAATGTCTATCTGTCTTTCTGCCTGACTCTAATTCTGTCTTTCAGTCTCACTATCTATCTACATTAAGACCTATCTGTGTCACTGCCTATCTATCTCACTGTCTATCTGTCTCACTGTCTATCCACCTCACTGTCAATCATCTCCCTGTCTATCTATCTCTCTGTCTATTTATCTCACTGTCTATCTAGCTTCCTGCCTATCACTATCATTGTCTATCTGAATGTCGTGTGAATGTAACATGCACAATGTTGAACGAAATATTAGTGTTTGGAAGTACTGAATGTAAGACGGGCCTGCGAGCCAAATTTGTGACTCTTTCAAAAGAAAGTTCGTTCGTTCGTTCTGTCTCGCTGTCTATCTATCTCACTGTTTATATGTCTCACTGTCTATCTAGCTCATTGCCTATCTATCTCACTGCCTATATATCTCACTTCCTATCTTCCTATCTCACTGTCTATCTATCTCACTGCCCATCTATCTCCTATCTATATATCTCACTGCCTATCTGTTTCACTGCCTATCTGTCTCACTGCCTATCTGTCTCACTGCCTATCTGTCTAACTGTCGATCTATTTCACTGTCTATATGTCTCGCTGCCTATCTATATCTATGCTTATCTATCTCACTCTCTATCTGTCTCACTGCCTATCTGTCTTTCTGTCTATATGTCTAACTGTCTGTCTGTCTCACTGTCTATCTGTCTAACTGCCCATCTGTCTCATACCTATCTGTCTAACTATCTATCAGTCTCATGCCTATCTGTCTCAGTTGTTATTTATACGTCGTTTCTTTGCATTTTTGTGTGGTTTAATTGAACACAAAAGTTTGATCAATATAAAAATTAAGTACATATTGGCTTAACTCTGCCTATAATATAAATTGTTCCTTTAACTCTGCCTGTAACGTAAATTGTTACTTTACCTCTGCCTATAACGTAAGTTGTTACTTTAACTCTGTTTATAGCATAAGTTAAATGGGAATATTCTTAAACAAGTGAATCGGTACAGTTATCTCGGAACAGTCATAACATCTGATGGGAGATGCCTTGAAGAGATTAGAACAAAAATTGCCATTCCGAAGGTAGCCTTTTGCAAGATGAAAAACATACTGACCAATAAAAGGATACCAATTGAAACGAGAAAAAAGTGTTGAGGTGCTACATAGAACCTGCACTTTTGTATAGATGTGAAAAGTGGACAATGAGCAGTCAAGCTGAAAAACATCTGATGGCTGCAGAAATGTGGTTTCTGGGGAAAATACAAAGAATAACATGGATAGACAGAAAACCAATGACCAAGTCCTTCAAGAAACAAATGAAAATCGTAAACTGATTAGAGTCATTAAACGTAGACAGTCAACACATTTTGGGCATGTTATGAGAAAAAATGACTTGGAGAATTTGGTGACAACTGGCAAGATCGAAGGGAAAAGACCAAGGGGAAGACCGAGAAGTAAATACCTGGCTGGCTTGGCTTCGTGGCATGGTCAAGACAGAAACACGGAGCTGATCCACGACTCTGGTGCTCGAGTGAGACGGCAAAACATGACCGCCCAAGCTTATCGGCATGGCACATGATGGATGGATGGTTACTTGAACTCCGTTTATATTGTAAATTGTTATTTTAATTCTGTTTATAATGTAAGTTGTTAATTTAACTCTGTCTATAGTGTGAATTGCTACTTTAACTCTGTTTATAACGCAAGTTGTTAATTTAACTCTGTTTATAATGTAAACTGCTAGTTTAACTCTGTTTATAATGTAAGTTGTCACTTTACCTCTGTTTATATTGTAAGTTGTCACTTTACCTTTGTTTATAATTTAAATTGTTACTTTAACTCTATCTATAACGTAAATTGTTATTTTAACTCTGTTTAGAATGTAAGTTGTCACTTTACCTCTGTTTATAACGTCCCCCCTGACAACAGGACAAACCAATGAAAAGGTCCCTCAAGAAACAAATGAAGAACGTAAACTAATTAGAGAAAATAGACGTGGACAGTCAACACTTTTTTATTACAATTAAACGTCGGGGGCTGCGTGGTCTCGAAGTAAGGTGTCCGCCTCGAGTGCTAGAGGTCTCGGGTTCAGGCCCCGGTGAGGACCGGAATTTTTTCACGTGGACTTCTAGTAATAACATTTCCCCTGGTCTCTGGGTAGTGAGATCGGACGCCCGTGTGTGTTGTTGCGCACGTAAAAAATCCCTTGGCAGTTGGAAATCGAAAAAGAGTAGCCTAACGGCGCTGCCCGGGCAAAATTTTGAGTTAAAAATCTACTCAAGTATTTCAGGATCTTCGCCGGTGCTACGGAGTTCGTGCATTGAGCTGAGTTTCTCCAGACTCAGGTTTGAGTTAGGAGGAGAACGGAGCACTTATGGGTTACACCCGTGTGCCGTGATGTTGATCCGTCGACTAAACTAAACTGTCTATAACGTAAATTATTATTTTAACTCTGTCTATAACGTAACTTGTTATTATAACTCTGTTAATAATGTAAGCTGTTACTTTAACTCTGTCTATAACGTAACTTGTTACTTTAACACTGTTTATAACGTAAAGTGTTACTTTAACTCTGTATATAACGTAAGTTGTTACTTTAACTTTGCCTATAACAGAAGTTGTTACTTTAACTTTTTTTACTTTAATTTTTTTTTGTATCCCAGACGTTATTGCTGAAACTATAACAATTTCAGAAGCTGCTACTGTAACTGTCTGTCTCAGATGTTTTTTTTTTTTTGGGGGGGGGGGGGGGGGCGGACGAGGGGGGCGCTCGCTCGATTTGAACTCAAGCGTAGTCCATACACACTACTTATAGTAGTGCTGGAATTGATGTTACGTGTGGATTGGCTTTCCCTATTAACAGTTTCCCTCGCCATCAGGCGAACCCACTCCGACTTCAGAGGTAATTAACGTCCCCAAGTCAAGGACGAAAGGTCAACAATTTAGTCTAACTCTCCGTTGTAGAGGTTGAACCCCTTACCTGGACATCAGCACACCTGATGTTTAAGATCACGCGTTCTTATCCATTCGGCCATGCTAACTTCCCAGTTATTACTTTGACTCTGTCTATTAGAAGTGTTACTTTAACTATACAAATCTCAGAAGTATTACTTTAACGCTACAAATCTCAGAAGTATCACTTTACCTCTGCATATCTCAGATGTTGTTACTTTAACACTGCATATCTTAGAAGTTGTTATTTTAACTCTGCATATATCAGAAGAGATTACTTTAACTCTGCATATCTCAGAAGTTGTAACTTTACCACTGCATATCTGAGAAGTTGTTACTATACCACTGCATATCCCAGAAGTTGTTACTTTACCACTGCATATCCCATAAGTTGTTACTTTACCACTGCATATCTCAGAAGTTGTTGATTTACCACTGCATATCTCAGAAGTTGTTAATTTAACACTGCATATCTCATAAGTCGTTACTTTACCACTGCTTTTCTCAGAAGTTGTTAATTTACAGCTGCATATTTCAGAAGTTGTTACTTTACCACTGCATATCTCAGAAGCTATTTTAACGACTTCTATCCTATAACAGAGGTACATAAAGCAGTCAATGCTTGGATACGAAAAAGTTAAAATATGAATAGCATATAACAATTGCTGTGTGTCAGAGCAACATCTGACTGGACAGTAGCAGTCAAGACACCCATAACACGACAGAGAAGGTAATACATGTCTGATGAGTCGTTAAGTACACATTGGATTCTTCTTCTTCTTCTTCTTCTTCTTCTTTCGTTCGCTTGAAATATGTCTATATCTGCAATGTCGTCTCTTGCATGAATTGAACTGGTTTTTTTCAGTTCACACAGTGGTCCATAGAGTTTATCTTCCACTGTCGTCTCTCTAGGCCAGAAGGTTTGCCTAGATATGTTATATTTTGGGCAGTCTTGGAGTATGTGCTCTGCTGTCTGCGACGCCAATCCACATGTGCACATGGCTGTTTCACCAATCTTGAATTTTGTATACATGTGGTTGCGTAATCTATTGTGTCCTGTTCTGAGGCGCAGAATAATGACTTGTTCTGGTCTGTCCATAATGTGGTAGTCATCTTGAGCAGGTTTTGGTGGCTTTCTGACTGATTTGATCATTCTTTTCTTTTGGTGGTATGTAACGGGCACATCAGGCTATTCCTCTTTGGCTCCTTCCTTAGCCAATTGATCAGCTCTGTCGTTTCCGGGTACTCCACAGTGGGATGGTATCCACTGTATGGTGACTTTATGCTGACTGCTAAGTTCAGAAAGTAGTGTCCTTAGTACTGGCAATTTCCCAGACAGGAGCGCCTCGAGTACTGATTTTGCATCTGTTAGTAGCACCACAGGTTGTGTACCATTGCTGTTATTTAGTAATTTCTCTGTTGCTATCTTGATTGCCTCAATTTCGGCATCATAGTTATGGCAGTACTTTCCTGTCGGTACTCTGGCTGTGTCCCTAGTATTATTTGGGTATTCTATGTACACTCCCGCTCCTCCATTTCGAACAGCATTTTGTGCTGACCCATCTGTGTGGACTCGGATCCAGAGGTCCTGTGGGTATTCTTCATCAAGGAAGCTGAGAGTGGCTGTTCTGCGCTGCACACTGTTCTGTTCTTCCTTGTCAAATATTCCTCTCACTTTTGTCTGGATTTGTAACGATAGTCTATGCTCATCTTTCCATGGAGTTCGCTCTGGAATAGTTGTTAGGGGGATACCAACTGTGGGCAGATCAGTGGTTTCTCTGCAGAGTCGTTTGGCCTTGTGGATAAAACTACTTCTTTTCAACCGCCCCATAGCTAGGTTTTCAAATCTGTTCTTCATAGGGTGGCCTGGCAAGCTGAGGAACTTTTCTGCTTGTATTAGCGTTTTCGTATCTCTGCGCTCACTCAGTGCCTGTGTCCTCCCCATCTTCTCCATTTCCACTATAGGGGTTGATCTCATCCCTCCTGTGGTGACTCTAAGTGCTTGATTTTGCACCTTGTCCAGCTCTTGTAGTGTGGTTTTTGATGCTGAACACCACGCAGTTGACCCATATTCCAGGTGTGGTCGTATGCTCTGTTGGTAAACTTTGCTAAGTATTTTCGTACTGGCTCCCCATGTGGTTCCACTTAGCTTTCTCAGGATGGCTATTTTCCTTCTGGCTTTTGCTACTGCTTTGTTGATGTGCTTTCTCCATGTCAGCTTGCCATCAAATGTTACTCCAAGGTATGTTGGTTCTTTATCTTCTCTTAGGGGTGTTCCATTTATCTGGATGATCCCTGCCTTTTGTTTTGGAGAGAGGGTAAATAGGGTGGTGCTGCACTTGTCAGTGTTTATGCTGACACACCATCTATTTGCCCATGCAGCAAATGTATCTACAGCTCTTTGTAGCAATCTGGTGGCCACTGATGCATATTCATTTGTGCTCCATAGAACCAGGTCATCGGCGTACATTGTCGCTTTAATTCCATGCGGTAGGTGAGCAACAAGATCATTGATGAAGATTAGAAAAAGTGTGGGGGACAAGACTCCGCCCTGGGGGACACCGTGACGCAGTAGTACTTTCTTGCTCTTGAGTCCGTCTATCTGTACTCGGGCTCTTCTGTTGTGCAAGTATGCTTTCACCCATTTGTACATTCTTCCATTGACTTTGCAGTTTCTCAGTTTCTTCATCAGACCTTCTTTCCAGACTTTGTCAAAGGCTTTCTTCAGATCTATCCATGCCGCAAGCACCAGCTTCTTCTCTTGGAATGCATCCTCAATTTCTTGAGAGAGATAGGTTGTCTGATCTTCCGTAGAGTAGCACTGCCTAAAGCCAGCCTGCTGTGGCACAAGGATGTTTTTACTTTCAATGTACCACTGCAGTCTGTGATTGATGATGCGCTCCAGTGTTTTGCAGAGACAGCTGGTGAGGCTAATTGGTCTGTAGCTAGAGGCAATGGAACCATCTTTCCCTGATTTTAGGAGGGGTATCATGATTGCTTCTCTCCAGGCTTGTGGAACACTGCCTAAGGTCCAGCTGTTATTGAAGATCTGCAACAGCTTTGTTTTGGCCTCTGTTCCTAGGTTCCTGATCATTTCATTGGAGATACCATCAGCTCCTGGTGACTTTCTCATTTTCAGTTTTGATATGGCTAGCTCCAGTTCGCTGATTGTGATGGGTGCCTCCAGAACCTCATGTACTATTTCCTTCTGTCCTGTATGTTGTCGTTTCTCTCGAATCTCTTGTTGTTTCTCTGGACTAATTTTGATATTGCTATCTTGTGCGAACGAGTCCGCAAAATGGTCAGCTGCTTGCTTTCTTGTTAAGATTTTTCCATCTTTATGTAGTGCAATTTTTGAGTTTCTCCCTGTGCCCTCGTCATTAAGCTGTTTTATTAGCTTCCACAATTTCCCTGTGTCTCTTTCAAAGTTCAGAGACTCCGTTTTCTCCTGCCAGCTTTTCCGTCTAGCCTGCAGCTTGGCCCTTTGAAATTTGGCTTTTGCATGCTGGAATTTATTGTGGTGCTCTTGGCTGGGTGTGGCCTCTGCTTGCTTTCTACACACTTCAACATCATTATGCAACTGTTCCAGTTCACTACTCCAGTAGGGTTTATATTGTTTACGGGCTCCTCTTGGTACTGTTTCTCGCGCTGCCTGTAGTATGCATTTCCCAAACTCTTCAACTGCTTTATTTATGTATTTCTCAGTGTTCAGGTTTCTAACCAGTATGCTGGTGCGATGCTTGTACATTGCCCAGTCTGCTTTCTTGTAGTTCCACCTCGAGAGGGTGCTGCTTTCACTTACAAGCTCATTTTCTACGGTTAGAAAGACTGGCCGATGGTCACTGCCACCAAGTTTTTTTCCCAACAATTCGTGTAATGTTCCACTCCAGGTCTGGTGAATGAAAAGCCAGGTCAGGTGTAGTTGTAGAGTGCCATGATTTCGAGTAGAAAGTATGTGGGTCGGACGGCTTGTTAATCAACATGAATCTATTCTCATCCTGCCAGTCTTCCAGTCTCTCTCCTCTCTGGTCCATGTGATCATAGCCCCAGCTCTGCGAGTGGCTGTTGAAATCGCCACACACAATCATTTTTTATTTTAGTGGTAGAGTGTCCAGTGCCTGTGGGCGGTCACTTGTACAGTAGTAATTGATCAGATGTAGATCTGTATTACCTGTCTTAAGTTTAAGTGTCTGATACTCAGCCCCTTCCATGTAGACTTTGATTTGGGAAGCCATGATGTTATTTCTTACAAGGGTCAGTATCCCACCTTTTCGCCTGTCCTTTCGGTCAGATCGGCAACACTGGTAGCCTCTGATTTTGAAGGCTATATTTTCATTGAGGTGAGTTTCTTGCAAGCAACATATGCTTACTTTTTCTTGGTTCAAGATTTTTTCTAATTCTATTTTTTTGTTGCTGACTCCCTCCGCATTCCAGTGCATTATTTTAAGTCTTCGTTTAGTATGGCCAGTCGTCCTATTCTCATGTCCCCTGGCTCCACAGGACATCTGAGAAGGACCTCCAGTAGTTGGGGTTGGAACATTGGATTCATGTTAGGATCCAGGGGTCGGAAGATTCAAAATACCATTAAACAGCTCATACGTGAGGATGCCCTACAACCCAGTGCTACTTCACTTCACATCCATGACTCTGACTTGGGCAAGCCCACCCTTTACATGCTGCCCAAAATACATTAACTCAAAAATCCTGGACATCCGATACTTCGCCTGCTCATGCCCGACTGAACTGATCTCAGCGTTTCTTGACAGGATTTTCCAACCTCTAGTTGCGAATCTCCCGTCATACATCAAGGATACACCGGATGAGTTACTTTCATTCAACTCTCTCCAACTGACTCCTGGGAACACATACAGACTATTCCTAATGGATGTATGTTCCCTCTATACCTCCATTCCTCACGCTGATGGCCTCAGGGCGCTACAGTTCTTTCTGGATCAACGCACAGATCAAACCATCCCTACTCGCACACTTGTGAGACTCGCTGAATTGGTCCTCACCAATAATTCCTTTGAGTTCAATGGCCACTACTTTGAACAAATCAGCGGTGTCGCCATGTCCACTAAAATGGGACCCTGCTACGCATGTGTATTTATGGGACATCTGGAACATCAGATTGAACTCAGCTATGATGGTCTTTTCCTTTCTTTTTACCGATGCTACATCGATGACGGCATAGGTCTCACTGACATGACAGAGGCGGAACTGAACCGCTTCATTAATTATGTCAATGACTTCCATCTATCGATCAAATTCACCACAGAAATTTCCACCACCTCTGTCAATTTCCTTGACACCACTATTAAATTAAACCCTACAGGTCTCACGACCTCCGTGTTCTACAGACCTACTGATGCTCACGGTTTCCTCCTGTACAGCTCATCCCACCCCAACAGCTGGAAAGATTCCATCCCATATTCCCAGCTACTCCGCCTTCGTCGTATCTGTCAGGATGATAATGACGTCCTCGAGAGAGCCCATGAAATGCTTGACTTTTTCCGCAGACGGTCCTACCCAGAGGACGTCTTGTCCACAGCTTTCAGTCGCATAACCCAAGTCTCGCGGGAAATGTCCCTCGTCAAACAACCGCGACCTCCTAACAATGAACCCAAGCTCATCCTCACCTTCCATCCATATGCCTATGCCATCAAGCACATTTTACTGCGACACTGGTCTATCTTGGAATCCGATCCAACCACTCGTGAGGTATTCTCCAATGGCCCTAGGGTAGTTTTCCCCCATAACCAGAGCCTCAGAGACCACCTTGTGCATAATCGCCTCCCCACGGTTACTTCATCTGTGGGCACATTCGAATGCCATCGTAAGAACTGTCTGACAAGCCCATACGTTGTTCAGACACCAGAGATTGCATTTCCCCTAGGCACCTTCGCCTTGAAAGATTCTTTCACTTGTACATCCTGCAATCTGATTTATGTTATCATCTGCAAACGATGTGACATGAAATACACTGGTCAAACGGGCAGACGTCTTGCTGACCGTGTTAGAGAACACCTCAGAGACATCAATCGGGGCGTTGGCAAACCTGTCCCCAACCATTTCAATTCTTCCAACCATAATGGAGTCGACGATGAATGTTTCACCGCATTGAAACCCTGTTACCCCAACAGCTCCGTTAGGCTTAAAATTGAATGCCAGCTAATCAACAATCTGGGATGCGTCCATCCAGCAGGTATCAATACTGTGGTGGACGCCACTGTATAACTGTGCCATCGTCTCCAACTGTCTACACTGTCTATTACTATGCTGTCCTCTTCCTCCCCCCCCCCCAATATTCATACCTAACTGTCTCCACACCCCTATATTTAAATATCAGTCTGTTCGCATATTTTTGGCGACGTACATCCTATCTGGCAACCTACTATACTTAAACTCTGCAGCCAAAGAGTGCCTTCGCATCTGGCATATCCTGCTTTCTCTCCTCCCACATGGATACATAATGGTTGTGTTTTTAATTTTGTGCTTTTTTATATTTCATTGTCCTATCTATATGTGTTTTCCTGTCCTTGACAAATATTCTGAGACTCGAAACGTCGGCCGTCCTGTGTGTCGTATTGTACGCGTTTGTGTGTATTTTATTTTATTATTCATTTTATATATTTATTGAGTGCTTCTGATTTCAGATTTTCACCTGTATTTCGCGATACGATGGATCTCCTTGTAAGGTATGTGCAACGTTGTTGATGTTTAGTACGTTTCTTCTCGCAGGAGCTTAATATACCTATTTGTTTCCAATTCATATTGTTATATCCTGCTGTAGCCGCTGCTTTTTCTTTCTATTCCAGGGGTATAAGCCACCCATAACAGGCACCCCACTCCAGTCAAAGTGAAATAGAAATCAAAATTAAAGAAACAAACATATTCTACAGAAAGGTGAGATCGTGTTATCGTCATGTGCAATGCCGATATGCCTGGGCGGTCATGTTTCGCTATTTCACATGATCACCAGAATCGTAGATCAGCTCCGTGTTCTTGTTTCGACCATATCACATGGCCAGTCCATCCAGATGTTTACTTCTCTGTCTTCCCCTTGTTCCTTTCCCTTCAATATTTCCAGTTGTCACCAAGTTCTCCAATTTATTTCTGCTCATAAAGTTTAAACAAAAAGAGTTGACTCTTGCTTCTAATTTCTCTAATCAGTTTACAGTATTCATCTGCTTCTTGAAGGACTTACTCATTGGTTATTCTGTCTGTCCATGGTATTATGTGCATTTTTCTCATAAACCACGTTTCCATTGCCTTTAGATGTTTTTCAGCTTGTTTGTTCATTGTCCACGCTTCACATCCACACAAAAGTACTGGTTCTATGTGGCACATCAACACTCTACACATCCACACAAATGTATAGGTTCTAGGTGGCACTTCAACACTATACACACCCAAACAACAGTACAGGTTCTAGGTGGCAATTCAGCAGTCTACACATCCACACAACAGTTACAGGTTCTATGTGGCACTTCAACACTCTACACACCCACTCAACAGTACAGGTTCTTCTTCTCTTCTTTGCGTTCATCCGGAGTGTTTTTTCAGATGTGATTGCGGTGTGTCTAGTTAGGCACCCTTGGGCCGAAACCCTCAGGCCAACACATCCGACTTTTAGCATGCTGTTTTGACCAGGTTAGCATTCCTGGGAGACTCTCAACTTTTGTGGTACCGTCCACAACCCAGCTGGTCAAGTTGGAACAGTCGAAGACTTCGGTCATCCCTCAAATGAAGGCAGGGACAGTCCATGGCATTTCCCGCCATCCAAGGTGGCTTCCATAGTTGCAGGACCGACACATAGCGCCCTGGTGCTGGGCTCACCGAGGGAGATCGTCACGTCCTGCTCATGGTTGCTTTAATTCCTCACTTCAATATATTGGGCATTTCGTTCACCACAGGCCGTCCCCGCACAAACCAGACAGGTCTACAGACGGTATCCACTCAGCGAGTTTTCGGTTCGGACATGTGCTTGTCTTTGTGCCCTTCAGAGCTGTTCCAGCCACGACGGACATTCGGAAAACTACCCAATCAGAGTTTTTTCCGAACAAGAGCGGCATTCGGAAACTAGGTAGTCAGAGCACGAGAGACATTCGGACGAGACATTTCACTCGAGACATTTCACTCGGACGTAAATGCGTAGTGCCAATTTTTATTTTGCCACCCGTAGGACGGCACTTCCGGCTTCAGCGGGCATTTTTTTTTTAATGAGGTTAGCCTTCCTCGGGTTTCGAGGCACGTTAGACTTATTGTTGTGATGTTGTCCACATCTCAGCTGGTCAAGATAGAAAGGTCAAAGGCATCACGGTCAACCCTCAAGGGAAGGCAGGGGCAGACCATGAGCATTCCTCCGCTATCCAAGGAGGCTTCCATAATTGTAGAGCCGGCACATATTGCGCTGAGACCGGGCTCACCCGAGGAGTTGCCACGTCCTGCTCATGGCTGCTTTAGTTCCTCACTTCCATGTGTTGGGCATCTCGCTTGCCATTGGTCGCTCAAGCACACACCAGAAACGGTCCGTCTGCGGGCGACATCCACTCGGTATGCTTTAGCGTTTGACTTCGGACCACGCAATGGATTCGCTACCTGGGCGTTCCATTTCGTATTATTGAGACGTTTTTCCACTTTTGTCTACACTCTCTATGAGTTAGATACAGACAGTTTTCGTAACCATTTCATTCGACTGGGGCACCTTTCTGCCTTTTAGTACTCACTCACGAGGTAGGCAACATGTGCTGCCGGCTCAGCACCTTACCTCCGTGCAGCAGTGAAAGAGAAACGGCCAGGCCCTCTCCTCCGGGAATCCGTCATATCCCCCAGCTGAGAAACTTCGAAACATGTTTAAGTCCGGTAGAGGGATCGATCCTGCAACCACACCATCAGCGCACAGGAAGTTTAATCGCAAGCGCATTAAACTGGTCTGCCACGTTGACCTCCAGCATGAACATGCCAGCAGCGACACGAAAGGCAACAATAATATAATCTTACTTTACAATGTGACAAATTGTGTCCAACAATATTCTTACCCGTTGTTTTAATGGCAACGTTCAGTTTTGACCATAAAGGAATTCTTGTAGTTGCGCGTCTATCTGCCGCAATTAATGCGGATTATACAATGAGTCCTTTGCAAATAACGTTTTTGTCTAGTTGAAGTTACATAGAAAGTAAATTTACGGTTATGTAAGTGCAATGGCAAATTACTGAACGTAAACTTGCCAAGACAACAACAGCAAAAAATGCTAGTGTTGACTGCAACCGTCCTGTAAAGGATATACAACTTTAAAAGTGCCAGTAGTAATCAAACTCAGCCGCGTGATGTCACTTTACAGTTGGAATTCTGAATGCTGTGTGCGTGTTAGTATGGGGACACCATTCATTTATATAGTTTCAGCAATCAGGATATTCCCAGTAGCTTATGACAACCGAGGTAATTGTCCTTTTATTTGACAAATTTCTAGATCCGTTTCTAGTTCTCTCCTCTCTCTCTCTCTCTCTCTCTCTCTCTCTCTCTCTCTCTCTCTCTCTCTCTCTCTCTCTCTCTCTCTCTCTCTCTCTCTCTCTCTCTCTCATATATATATATATATTCAATCATATACAAACTCCCACACTTTCGAACATATGCATTGACAATTATGAGCATCTACACAAAACATATATTATACATATACATTGAGTAAGGTAAAGTATGTTAATCAAAATAGGGGGGCTGCGTGGTCTCGAGGTATGGTGTTCGCCTCGAGTGCTGGAGGTCCCGGGTTCAAGCCTCGGTTAGAACCGGTGGTTTTTCTCGTGGACGTCTAGTAATAAAATTTCCATTGGTCTCTGGGTAGTGAGATCGGACATCTGTGTGTATTGTTGCGCACGTAAAAAATCCCTTGACAGTTGGAAATCGAAAAAGAGTAGCCTAATGGCGCTTCCCCGGTCAAAATTTCGAGTTAAAAATCTACCCAAAGTATTCAGATCCTTGCCGGTGCTACGGAGTTATTGCACTGAGCTGAGTTTCTCCAGACTCAGGATGGAGCATTTAAGGGTTACACCCGTGTGCCGTGATGTTGATCCATCGACTAAACTAAACTAAACTATGTTAATGTAATTCGATACGGTAATATTACCTAAAACTGATATACACATGATAAAGTAAGCAATGCAAAAGTTTTATTATTGTACATTTGAAAATAAAATGACAGTAAAAATGATAATATGAAAGATGAGGATACACAACATATATGGCAAACGTGGCATATATACTTTCAACACTCTTTTGTCACTCACTCACACTCACTCACTCACATACACACAACCACACACAAACCTGAATAATCCTCACCCCACCTACACATCGTCTCCAACCCACCCACATACACACACTCGCCACCCCGACCCACCAACATACTTACACCCATTCAAACACCCACACAATCACAGGGCACCCATACCCACAGCAGTACACACACCCAATTTTACCAACCTACGCACAGACACCTACCCACACCAACATAACACCAACTCACACACCCACCCTTACCTACCCACACCCACACACACACACACACACACACACACACACACACACAGAGATACACCTACCCAGACCCACTTACACACAGACACACACGTTCAACTCTAATTTTTCAGTCAAACTTACTACACTCACAATAACACCCACCGACCTACACACTAAACCTTACCCACACCCACCCACACTCATGCACCCACCTCCCCACCCACGCCCACAAACATTCCAATATTCACCCTCCTCATCTACGTTAACCCACAAACACACCCCACCCACACACACACACCAACACGCGCACACGCCCACACCCACCAACACACGCACATCTACCCACACAAGTACGCCCACCACATGCAAACCCACACCCATCCCCAACATTTTAATATTGTACATGTGAAAATCATAATAATATGAAAGATGAAAATACACAAACAATATGGAATAGCATGAAGCATATATACGTTCAACTCTCTCTCTCTTCTCACTCACACCCACCCATCCACACATAGAAACCCACACCCACCCACTCACACCAACCCCACACACACTGCCATCCTCACACCTACACCCACCCATAAATTCACGAACACGTCCATACCCACCTACCCACGACAAACAAACAAACAATCACACACACACCCCACCCACACAGACAACCCGCTCACCCACATTTACCCTCCAACCCACACACCTACCCACATAGACAGTTCTACCCACCCATTGCTAAATCTTTGTTAATAGCAACCAGGCAAAGACGCCACACCCTAAACTCGCAGAGAACTCTTCAGCCGCGCATTGGTAGCACGCCTGTTGAAAGTGTAACCGAGCAAAAGGCACTGAGTCTTATCGATGATCACAATCTAACATTTAATTTCCATGTTCATGCTCTCGTTAAACAAATAGCCAAAAAAAGTATACCAACTTGCCAAAATTAAAAATTTCCTTGACGAAAACACAAGAAAGATATTCTATACTTCCCACATAAAAACACATATTGATTATTGCTCCACATTCTGGGATGGATGCTCCACATCAATAACAAAACACCTTTATTCACTCCAGAAAAGGGCAGTGCGTTTAATTGATAGTGAAAAGCTTACCGACAATTCTAACCTACGTGAACGTCTTCAGTTACTGCCACTTCACAAAGGCCTACTTTTTAATAAGGCTAAACTAATTCACAAAATCCTATTCCAAAATGCTCCAAACTACCTTTGGCCATTGTTCAAATATAACGCAAGACATAGCGAATGACAACATATACTTCATGTCCATAAACCTAGGATTGACTTATATAAAACAAGTTTAGCATACTCTGCCGCTCCTTTGTGGGACATTCTTCCACAAGAAATCTAAAGACGCCGCCAATCATTATACATACAGTCGCAACCTGTTTGAACACTACCTCAGTGGAGAGTGCATGCCACCTTTAAAAAAAAAAAAACCAAAAACAAAACAACAACACAATAATAATGGAAAATTATCTCAAACGACAACTAGCCAATAAACATTCCCATAAGTATGCCAAATTACACCTTCCTTGTGTATTTAAAATGCCCATGTTAAAAATTGCTTCAGTGAGTCACGTATTATTGATTATTTTTCATGCGTTTCAATGCTTATTGTACTTTTGTTGTCTAAGATATTACAATGTAAGATAGTACAATGGCGGCAATGGCGGCTTCCGGTACAATGGCGGCAAAATGAAGCGTTACTTTTCGGAGGGACGCTATTTAGTGTTATCCTTTGGATTTCGTGTGATTTCCTATGGATTCCCCGTGAATAGTGTTTTCCTGTGGATTATGTGATGTTATTTTGTGTTCCTTTTATTGGAAGTTTTCAAAAGAAGCCACGGAAGGCAGGTGGTGGATGAAATTTTGAGGGCAGCAGACAGATATTGTGGGTCATGGTCTTGAGCTTCACGACGGCAGGCAGACGAACTCTTCTTGAGTCAATGGCTGCGGTCTCCGACCAGTAAGGTCACTGCCATAGAGGAAAGCAACGGCAAACTACCTCTTTAAAAGTGCCTAGTATATCATGATTCGCTTAAAGACTGATCATCGCAAGACAAGGACAGAGACGTTAAAATTAGCAACTTGGAACGTTAGTACGTTAAACAACGACGGAACATTAGAGAACATAAAACAAGAAATTGAAAGGGAAAAAATTAATATTTTAGTTATGTGCGAAACGAGATGGACAGGAGCAGGCATCAAGATAGAGGAAGATTTCAAGATTATTTAAACCAATAAAAAGATGTCAATTGAAACGAGAAAAAGAGTGTTGAGGGGATACATAGAGCCTGTTCTTTTGTATGGATGTGAAACTTGGACAATGAGCAGTCAAGCTGAAAAGCATCTGATGGCTGCAGAAATGTGGTTTCTGAGGAAAATGCAAAGAATACCATGGACAGACAGAAAAACCAATGACCAAGTACTACAGGAGACAAATGAACATCGTAAACTGATTAGAGAAATTAGACGTAGACAGTCAAAATTTTTTGGACATGTTATGAGAAGAAATGGATTGGAGAACTTAGTGACAACTGGCAAGATCGAAGGGAACAGACCAAGAGGAAGACCGAGAGGAAAATACCTGGATGGCTTGGCCACATGGCATGGACGAGACAGGAACACTGAGCTGATCCACGACACTGGTGATCGAGTGAAATGGCGAGTCATGACCGCCCACGCTTTCCGGCATGGCACATGATTGATTGATTGATTGATATTAGCTTTATAAGTTAAGATGAATGAAATAATGTATGAGAAGAACTATAGAAGAAGGGCAGAATGTCAGACGGGCCTGCGTTCCCAATTCTTAACCCTTTGAAAATAAAGTTTGTTCGTTCGTTCGTTCGTTCTACCCACACCCACACTCACCTTAAACTCTCTCACTCACTTGCACTCACACACCCGCACCCACCCACTCTTACCCTAACACGCACCCAAACAGAAACACCCACCCTCACACCTCACACACGTTCGACTCTATTTTTCTCACTCAAGCTAACACACCCACCTCCCAATTCACACACGCAACTACATCCACCCACCCATACACACACCCATACACCCACCCACAAAAATCACCCCACCCACAGCCACTCACCTACACCCACACTCACACACTCACTCACCCACACTCACAGACACACCCACCCACATACACACAGACACGTTCAGCTCTTTTTCCACCCACCCCACCCACACATCTATCCCCACCTACCGACACCCATATACACACACGCATATTTAACTCTCTTCTCTCACTTACACACCCACCACATCCCACACCCACACACACACACTTACCCACCTAACCCAACCACACACACCCAACCACCCCGCACACCCACCCACACTCTTATCTACCCAGCTACACACCCACGCACCCACACATCCATGTCCCCACCCACAAACACACATCCATGTCCCCACCCACTCACCCCAAGCGCACCCACCCACCAAATTTTAATATTGTACACGTGAAAATCATGATAATATGAAAGATGAGGATACACAAAAAAATGTAGAATAGTATGTTGCATATATACGTTCAACTCTCGTTTCTCACTTACACACCCACCAACACCAACACCATCCCACACTTCATACACCCACATATATAACCACTCACCCCCACCCACTCATTGACCTCACCCACGCATTGATCCCATCCACACCCTTACCCACCCAGCCACTCAACCCACCCACCCATCCACACATATACACCCACAGCCACCCAGCCACACACTCACCCACCCACACACACAAAGACACACACTCACACACACGCACACACGTTCAGCTCTCTTTTCTCACTCCCACTCACCTACCTACATGCACCCACCCACACCCACACATCCCCAACCACTCACCTGCACACACACCACACATACACCCACACCCCACCCTACACACTGAAATATCTACATATTTCTATTAGTTTTACAACCTACACATCTGATATTATTGTCAATATTGACTACACAAAGGCTTTCGATAAAGTGAGACATGTCAACATGATAAGGATGCTTGAGGATCTACAGACTGATGGAAAAGACCTTAGACTTGTAAAAAACGTATATTGGAAACAACAAGCTGCCATAAGACTTGATAATGAAGTAAGCCAATATCAGCCTATTAAGAGAGGTGTGAGACAGGGATGTGTAATGTCTCCAGATCTGTTTTCCCTGTACAGTGAAAGTATTTTCAGAAATATTGAAGATATGGAAGGAATCAACAATGGGGGACGATGCATAAATAACATTAGATATGCAGATGATACAGTCTTGATTGCAGACAATGAACAGGACCTGCAAAATTTAGTAGATGCGGTTGTTACACACAGTGAACAACTAGGGATAGAATTAAATTGTAAAAAGACGCAAGATTATGGTCGTCAGTAGGAAGAACGAAATACCACAATGTAATATACAAGTAAATGGGAATATTCTTCAACAAGTGAATAGGTACAATTATCTTGGAACAGTAATAACATCTGATGGGAGATGCCTTGAAGAGATTAGAACAAGAATCGCTATGGCAAAAATAGCCTTTAGCAAGATGAAAAACATACTGACCAATAAAAAGATGTCAATTGAAACGAGAAAAATAGTGTTGAGGGGCTACATAGAGCTTGTACTTTTATATGGATGTGAAGCTTGGACAATGAGCAGTCAAGCTGAAAAACACATGATGGCTGTAGAAATGTGGTTTCTGAGGAAAATGCAAAGAATACCATGGACAGCCAGAAAGACCAATGAACAAGTTCTTCAAGAAACAAATGAAGATCGTAAACTGATTAGAGACATTAGACGTAGACAGTCACAATTTTTTGGGCATGTTATGAGAAAAAATGATCTGGAGAACTTGGTGACAACTGGCATGATCGAGGGGAACAGACCAAGGGGAAGACCTAGAAGCAAGTACCTGGATGGCTTGGCCTTGTGGCATGGTCGAGACAGAAACATGGAGCTGATCCACGACTCTGGTGATCGAGTGAGATGGCAGAACATGACCTCCCACGCTTACCGGCATGGCACATGATGGATGGATTATTGTCAATGATAATGAAAAATGGAGAGCGGCTGGCCGAGTCGCTAAGAACGCCGGGTTCTCCTTCAGGTACAGTTCACTACAACGGCTCTAGCCAGGTGGCCTTAATTCCTCAGGCTGGCGTCTCCTATGTCCTACACTGCTAGAAGGGTGTATTTTTAATGACTGTGCAGTGTTTGAAAATATTGCCGGTCCAAGTTTGTATTTACCTATTATGTTGCATGAACTTTACAGAGGGTAAATACGAAACTTGGACCGGCAATATTTTCAAACACTGCACAGCCATTAAAAATACACCCTATAATATAGGCAGATGACAGTAATGAAAAATGGTAATGAAAAAATGATATCAGTAGGTGACTTATGGAGGCACATGGTCGGGATGGAGCAAGTATTGAGAGAGAGAGAGAGAGAGAGAGAGAGAGAGAGAGCGAGAGAGAGAGAGAGAGGGAGAGAGAGGGAGAGAGGGAGAGAGTGGGAGAGGGAGAGAGAGAGGGAGAGAGAGAGGGAGAGAGAGGGAGAGAGGGAGAGAGAGAGGGGGAGAGAGAGAGAGAGAGAGAGAGAGAGAGAGAGAGAGAGAGACGGAACTTCATTCTGTTTTTATGGTTCAGAAGATGTTGTGTTGATATGAACGTGCCCTGTTGGTGCCACAACAATTTATTTGTATGACCTTCTCTCTCCATCCTGGTGCACACACTAGAAAAACATCCTGATATGCCCACCGTACAAGCCTGGTCTAAGACACGAACATTAAAATAGCGCGTCTAATTAGGTTTGTCTCTGCATTCCTGCCCACGAAGCTATCTTATAGAAATACTTATTAACAGGGGAGACAATTATGCTTGTCATGAGAAACAATTAGGTAAGTCCATAACAGATAAGCCACAAGTTTCTCCTTTATTTGAGTTGAGTTAAGAACCGATATCACAGTATTACTCAGGACATTCCCATACATTTTCCGTCCTCATCTGCAACAGCCAGCAAATATTCCTAATACTAATAATACCAGTAGCAGTCTGATCGTGTGTCCGTCTGGCATTTCCTCGTAGTTTTGAGTGTCGGTGGTCATGTCCCTAATCAGGTCAAGGGAGTGCAGACAATCTGGAGTCGGGCGTAGTTTGCGTGAAAACCAAGCAAGTTGCAGTCCCTGTCTTGCACGGAAATAGCGAGGCATATCGCTGGGCAGGGGAGAACTCTCCTCTAAGCGATCAGTTGGGGCTAGAACCATGGACCGAGTCTATATGGGTCTATATGGGTCTATAGTCCGTGTAATATGGCTATATACTGTGCCATTACACTTGTAGTTAATGATGTATTTGTGTAGGCTCTAGGTATTATGTAAATGTTGTGTAGATGCTACTGTGAATCGTTTTCTACCTAGAGTTAATACACAAGTGAAAATAAGAACGGCGTTCAGTTACTTGAGCTGTTTTCAGTGTTTCAAGAGGTAGTTGTTGTGAAATGTGCAGAATTAGCGCTCGTAGAACACTTACGCCACATCATAGAGATGGACAGGTGACCGAGCGCCGTAATCAGAATCCAGCCATGCAAATGTACTGCCGAGTGGCAGACACAATTATGATTGAGCCAGCGAGCATTAAATATAAGTTCTGCCCGCTGGAAACAATAGTAAGTTGTGCGCCCAATATAACAGTCACTCATCGGCCGGCCATAATAATAGTGCGTTCACGGGTATCAACCTTAACTTAGGACACCCAACATTAACTCGCACGGACCCAAGTATCACTCAGCCCGATATCAACAAGGCCAGCTCTCCGAGAAACTATAACCCCAGATCCTCGCCAACACAACAATAACTCGCTGGACATAGCATTGCGCTCGCTGGCAATATGGGGTCTCAAAGAGGACTCGAATTCTGGGAAAATAACATCCTTAACTCTGTTATGTAAAGCTGCACTACTTTATGTCATTTTATATTGTTTAGATCTGTCATAGTTTCCTGACCTACTTAACGCTTGATGTGCCACAACCACCATGTCACAGATGTACGCTAGACCTGTCACAGGTTCCCGACCTACTTAACCCTGCTATATTAGCAACTAGCGCCATGACACAGCTTTGCTTGTTCTAAATGTATGCGAAGTCCACGGGATTGTGTTAACAGCTAATTTGTAGTGACCAGGACTATGTGTTTGTTGATGAAGTTTTTCCTCCCAGTCTCTCAATGGATCATGTATACACCAGCCATCTAGGGATTGACAGGACATACATGAACATTACTGAACATCCCATAAATGCACATAACAAACAAATTTAGCACATAACATGGTGTGCTGTGTACAAACAAAGTTGTTACATAGCAAGGTGTACTTTTAGTGCAGAACAAACATAGTTGTTGTTGGACAAGTTGTAAACCAAGAATCACCTACGTTTTTGGTATTTATTAAAGTTGATACAATAACAGACATTAATGCATGAAAGGTGATATTGTACATATTACAATGGTCACTCCAATGTCATGGTCAACCCTCTCAGTAAACCCATTATCTCAACATAATCGTTGTTAATTATTAAGTGAATTCCTGTGGAACAAATTGAGGGTCACTGGTAGTGTTGTTCTAGCTGATAGTTATGCTGTTGGAGGTATCCTAGGACATAGTTGGTTTTCCCCATTAGTGCTGCCTCTGGTTGTCCATGTTTCATAAGGTTAGATGGAGGGTTTTGACTGATAGGTAGAAATTACTGCTGGAGATTTCGAGTGGCCACATATAGTCCCCAGGAAGTCCATAAACTGGTATAATGCCAAACGGGTTCTTTAAAAAAAAGTAAGAATATCCGTCCTTTAGAGGCTGAGGGCTGGTATCTCGGCACAGACAGAATTCTCTTTGCCCAAACAGCGTTACTTTTCGGAGGGACGCTATTTAGTGTTATCCTTTGGATTTCGTGTGATTTCCTATGGATTCCCTGTGAATAGTGTTTTCCTGTGGATTATGTGATGTTATTTTGTGTTCCTTTTATTGGAAGTTTTCAAAAGAAGCCACGGAAGGCAGGTGGTGGATGAAATTTTGAGGACAGCCGACAGATATTGTGGGTCATGGCCTCGAGCTTCACGACGGCAGGCAGAGGAACTCTTCTTGAGTCAATGGCTGCGGTCTCCGACCAGTAAGGTCACTGCCATAGAGGAAAGCAACGGCAAACTACCTCTTTAAAAGTGCCTAGTATATCATGATTCGCTTAAAGAATGATCATCGCAAGACAAGGACAGAGACGTTAAAATTAGCAACTTGGAACGTTAAGACGTTAAACAACGACGGAACATTAGAGAACATAAAACAAGAAATTGAAAGGGAAAAAATTAATATTTTAGGTATGTGCGAAACGAGATGGACAGGAGCAGGCATCAAGATAGAGGAAGATTTCAAGATTATTTATTCTGGAGGTGAAGATCGTCATAGAGGAGTGGCAATTATTTTGGACCGGAAAACAGCAAAATCTGTTCAAGGATATTGGGCCGTGTCGGACAGAGTTCTACTAGTTAAATTAAGTGGCAGACCTTTTAGCATAAATATTATTCAAGTATATGCCCCAACAGGAGAATCCAGTGAAGATAGTGTAGAAGAATTTTATAATGACATAGAGTCTGCCTTAAAGAAATGTAAAAATTCAGAAATAAACATCATAATAGGTGACTTCAATGCAAAAGTAGGAAATCAAGGGGATAGATACACAGTAGGAAACTATGGTTTAGGAGAGAGAAATGAAAGAGGATACAGACTCGTAGAGTGGGCAAAAGAACAGGAAATGATTGTAGGAAACACCTGGTTCAAGCAACACCCTAGAAGATTATGGACATGGAGGAGTCCTGATAGCAGGATTAGAAACCAGATTGACTACATTCAGATTAGCAGAAGATTTAGAAACGCATTAACACTAGCAAAAACAGTTCCCAGTGCGGATTGTTATAGTGACCACAGATTACTCACAGGAACATTGAGGATAAAGTTGAAGAAAGTCAAGTATATAACAGGAAACACTAAATATGATTTGTGTACATTGAGTAATGACAAGGAAATACAAAACAAATTCAACATAGAAGTACAGAACAGATTTGAAATTTTGTCTGATCTAGAGATCCTATTCCAGGATGTGGATGATCAATGGGAAACGTTGAAGAATTCAATCAATGTGGCTGCAGAAACAACTATTCCAAAATTAAAGAAGGTGGGGCGTAAGAAATGGATGACTGAAGAAATTTTACACCTCATGGAAACAAGAAGACTCAACAAAAATAATTCTGTCAAATATGAAGAAATTCACAGACAAGTCAGAATATTATGTAAGGAGGCAAAAGAAGCATGGCTTGAGGAAAAGTGCTTAGAAATTGAAAGCCAACACAACAGTCAAAATACCAAATTAGTGCACAAAAGAATTCAGGAACTTACTAATAAAAGAACAAATACATCAATAGGGTTGTCTGAAGAAAAACTGAAGATGGTAAAATCATAATAGAAAAAGACCAGATTCTACAGGTATGGACAGATTATGTGAAACACCTTTATGATGATAACAGAGACGAACAGTATGATATTAGATTTAATAATGAAGGACCGCCAATTTTGGAGATGGAGGTTCGAAATGTTCTAAGCACATGAAAGCTGGCAAGGCCCCCGGTGCAGATAACATCACAACAGAAATGATTAAAGCTTTAGAAGAATTTGGACTAGAGCAAGTCACCAGACTGATGAACACATTATATGATATTGGAGATATCCCTCCTGAATTATGTACCTCTGTATTTATTGCAATCCCAAATAAATCAGGAACCTTGGAATGTGATCAACATAGAACAATTAGTATAATGAGTCACATCACAAAGATTTTGCTAAGAATTATCATGCAAAGAGTGAGGAAGAAGATACAACCTGAAATAGGGGAAGAAAAATGTGGGTTTGTAGAAGGAAAGGGTACAGTAAATACTGTGTATATGTTGCGAACAGTTATTGAACGTGCTATAGAAGTAAACAAGGATATACATCTTTGCTTTACTGACTATACAAAGGCTTTTGATAGAGTTAGACATGTCAACATGGTGGATATGCTTGCAGATCTACAAATTGATGGGAAAGACATTAGACTTATAAAAAACATATATTGGAAACAACACGCTGCAATAAGGATTGATAATGAAGTGGGACAGTATCAGCCAATTAAGAGAGGTGTTAGGCAGGGATGTGTGATGTCTCCAGATCTTTTTTCCCTATACAGTGAAAATATTTTCAGAAATGTAGACGATATAAATGGAATCAGCATTGGAGGACGAAACATCAATAACATTAGATATGCAGATGATACAGTATTAATTGCAGACAATGCGCAGGACCTGCAACAATTAGTAGATGCGGTTGTTGTACACAGTGAGCAACTGGAGTTAGAATTAAATTGTAAAAAGACTCAGGTTATGGTCGTCACTAGGAAGGAAGAAGTGCCACAATGTAATATACAAGTAAATGGAAATATTCTTCAACAAGTGAATCGGTACAATTATCTTGGAACAGTCATAACATCTGATGGGAGATGCCTTGAAGAGATTAGAACAAGAATCGCCATGGCGAAAGTAGCCTTTAGCAAGATGAAAAACATTCTGACCAATAAAAAGATGCCAATTGAAACGAGAAAAAGAGTGTTGAGGGGATACATAGAGCCTGTTCTTTTGTATGGATGTGAAACTTGGACAATGAGCAGTCAAGCTGAAAAGCATCTGATGGCTGCAGAAATGTGGTTTCTGAGGAAAATGAAAAGAATACCATGGACAGACAGAAAAACCAATGACCAAGTACTACAGGAGACAAATGAACATCGTAAACTGATTAGAGAAATTAGACGTAGATAGTCAAAAAATTTTGGTCATGTTATGAGAAGAAATGGATTGGAGAACTTAGTGACAACTGGCAAGATCGAAGGGAACAGACCAAAAGGAAGACCGAGAGGAAAATACCTGGATGGCTTGGCCACATGACATGGACGAGACAGGAACACTGAGATGATCCACGACACTGGTGATCGAGTGAAATGGCGAGTCATGACCGCCCACGCTTTCCGGCATGGCACATGATTGATTGAAACAGTGTGAGCATCAGCTCATATAGACAGGCCAACACATACCTTCTGGAGCAGTGTAAACAAAACCCTCCTTGGTAAGCACCTCATATATATTCATTATTAACAAAACCTACATGCATTATTTACAAAACATACATGACATGACAAAAGGTGAGATCACTACTCTCCTCTCTCTAACCATAAGGGAGTAAAACACATATCTACTGATAAATCTGAGTGGTCCTCCAGTGATGTCTTAGTTTCCTAATGAAATACACTCAGGATGATATATGCCATATAGCACTTCAGAAGGAGTGACAGAGTTATAAAGAAGAAAGAATCCGTAGAGTAACCTCAAAGCAATAGATAGCAAAAATCACGACGTGACGTGACTATGTGGAAAACGTCACAGCGTGATACATTAGCAACCAGTGAGTGAAGCGTGGGCTGGCAACAGGAAAGGCGGCATGAAAGTATCAAAAGAGAAAATATTGTCACCAATCCTCCAGGAGATGAAAAGGGAGAAGAGAACTATTAGATAGAAGAGATATACGATCAAGACATACTCCTCTAAGTCAGGAAGAACGACTGGCCATGAATATTTGAATTAGTACTCGACGAGATAGCCAAGGTTAGAGAGCGGCCAACAGATATGAGGTATTGTAACTAACACTAGCCGTCTAGACAGTGTCTTTGGTTAGAATAATTAGAATAGATATGATCAGCAGTGTGATTGTACTTATTTCTATGATACCGGCCCTCCCGACAGTACGGGAACGGTAACTCTTATTATTAATATGGTCACCAGCTGTTCGACTGAAATAAATACTGAAGTACCAGACATGTCAGCCGGCTTCTGGTCGTTGATATTTTATTGACGTCGCTTCTGTATTCTGCTCATTTGGTTTCCATTGACGACGAGCGGGAGAGAATCATGTTAAATCACCATATAGCAATATAATGATATTAAGACAAGGAAAAGTCAGCCAGATGTGATCAAGTCCAGTTGAGAAAAAGGTACGGTCAGATCAAGACAATAGTAACCAAGCATGTCATGGCAGATATCTGATAGAACATTACCTGTTGAAATTCTGCATGTCTATATGGATGCGGGGAGCGGTATTGGCAGGTTAAAGCAAAGCATGTTGAAATGGATGCAGATTAAACCAAGACATGAGGCATGGCCTTCTATACACCCTATCAGCATCCTATTTCTGTCCTATAAGATCTAGCCTTCTTTTCTCACGAGTTAAATCTGACTCTCAAGTGCCTTTCTCATCTTTTATCATTATCATTATTATTATTATTTCAAATGCCTGTATGACGGGGGGAGGTTAATTCGACCAACTCTTTCATCAGGAAAAGTAACAGTTATGAACTAACATTACATATAAAACACTCACAATGAAAATACATATTATCTCTCGTGAACAATTTAAAAGCCCTTACATAGATTATGCATCCAATATTCAGTAATTTGAATACAATTACAGGTGTCTCTCCTATCTTTTTTTTTTCTTGAGTAAAGGGGTTGAAGACAATGGTATTTAACCCATCAATTGTTGTAAGCCAGTATCGTGCACCCCTGTCAGTTAACGTCTGCGGTATGGCACTTTATCTGAACGCATTTTGGCAGATTCTGAACTTAACATTAAATTATTCATCAGCCCTACTGTGGTTAATGCTGTCATTAGGGGCCACTTCTAACAACATTTGAGTACAGGGTGCATCTATTTTCTTTGATCATTGAACATTTCATGCAAATAACATGGCAATTTTACATATCATTCTCACCAAAGAGGGCTAAAAAGGAGTCACATGATATATTAAGAATTATGTGGGTCTTAGCACAAGAAGTTTAAGAGATAAGACTCCTAGAATCATGTACTCTTGTAGAATGATCACTGCATAGAATTTTCATTTGAAATGGGCATTATAAATGCACTGAGAAAAGACACCTGTCTGTAAGCTTATCATCATTGATGACTAATAATTGATGATAATAATGACGTTTGCAGTCAACACCAGTGCTGTTGTTGATGTCTTTGCAAGTTTACGTTCAGTAGTTTGCCATTGCTTTCTGAACGACCGGCACCCATACCATAGCGTAAAAAACCAGGACAACACGGTCGGCTGCAAAATCGCGCGCAGCTGTGTTTCGAACTCGGGTATACGGGATTAAGAACCGCGTCCGTAAGACCTTCGCCACGTAGGGCGGCACAAATGTTGTACAGAATGAGTATGCGGCCCGCGCTCGTCACTGTGTCAGTTATCCGGCCCGCTGTGAAAAATTTATGGTGACCCCTGTTCTAGATGAATGTTTATTGTGGTTTCCTCATTGGTTATAGTCATTACCTCTGTGTCACTTGTGGTAATTTTTATGTTATGTACAATACACACTTCGGACAGACTATTTATGTGGAACTGTAAGTTTGATTTTGATTTTGTTATTAATGCTTGATCGTCCGCAAATAGTTCTTTAATCGTTTGATTTGCCGTTGGTTCTTATTCTGTGTTTTGTTCTTCATGCGGTGTTGTTACGGGCTCTATTTGGCTGCTTTCTTTACATATGCTGTCTATATAGGTTATGAACAAGAAGGGTGAGGGGGGGGGGGGGGGCAGGACCCAGCCTTGTCGTATTACGGATCTTATGGTGAAGGGTTCTGAGTATTCTCCATTTGTTCTTACTGTGCATTCACTGTTGTTGAATAAGCTTCTACATAAGTTTATTCTAAGTGTACTCACCCAATATCTTTTTAGGATTTCCCATAACTTGTTTCTCTCTACTCTATCAAATGCCTTTTCTTAGTCGACAAAGGCTAAGTAGAGTATCTCATTAAATTCCATTGATTTTTCTATTAGTTGTCTAAGAGCAAAGATGGCTTCTGTGCATGCTTTGTTTTCCTAAATCCAAGTTGTTTTTCGCTCAGCTGTTGTTCTATTTTAGGTCGTAGGATTTTCTCATTAATACACAAACTAATTAAAGAGCTTACTAATAGAATAACATGTACATAAGCAGGCTGCCTAAAGACAAAATATAGAAAAATCATAATAGAAAAAGATCAGATTTTACATGTACGGTCAGATTATGTGAAAAACCTGTATGATGATAACAGAGATAAGCAGTATCATATTGGAAATAATGAACGATCATCAATTTTGAAGACAGAGGTTCAGAATGTTCTTAACTATATGAAAACTGACAAGACCCCAGGTTCAGACAACATCACAACAGAAATGATTAATGCATTAGAAGAATATGACATAGATCAAGTCACCAGATTGCTGAACACAATATATGATACTGGAGATATACCTCGTGAATTATGTAATTCTGTATTTATTGCAATCCCAAAGAAATCAGGAGACTTGGAATGTGTTCAACGTAGAACAATTAGTATAATGAACGAATGAACAAACTTTATTTTCAAAATGTTAAGAATTGGGCACGCAGGTCGGTCTGACATTCTGCCCTTCTCTATTTCCTCTAATGAGCCATGTCAAGGGGTCGCTTCCTCCTATCAAGAAGTGGTAGATATATATAATATAGGCTCAGGGTTGTCCAGGGTTTACGATGATGACCTCGAGAATCTCTCGGATTAGCCGCCAAGGCCTGTGGGTCGGCACACTGCGTCCATCCTTTCTCAGCACCACCAAAGGACATACACTCAGGAACAAGCCACGAGCACGATAATGATGTGGTGAACTTTATTCTCATCCGGAGTCTTGTGTTCTTCACGGATACAAGCAAACTGTTCAGCCGGCAGCCCTCTGGCCATTCACACCTTTCACTGACAGAAATCTTCTCCCGCCACAACCTCCTATCACTCAGCCCTGGTGTACGTGTTGTTTCCAGTACCTTCTAATGAGTGTGTGTGTGTGCGTGCGTGCGTGCGTGCGTGCGTGCGTGCGTGTAGACACCGGTGCTAACGGCCACCGGCCGTCAAGCCATGACGATCGCCCAGCATGGTCGGTCGGCGTTGGAGACTAAGTGGCCATACCAGGACGGATCAGCACCTGCGATCGATGTCCGGCGATTTGAGAAATGCTGTGGCTAAACGTGAACGGGTCTGTCTGAGCGCTAATGTTGTCAATCGATGAAAGTGTCGAGCGTTCTAATGCCTTGAATATAATGATGACGGTGTAGAGCTGAGATGCGTCTGTTCTGTGTGAAGGCTGAAAGTGAAGTGTGTCTAAGTGACAATCGCGTTATTACTCAACGCGACTAGATGACGTAGCATTTGTAGTGCTACATCATGCTTTAATCTTATTACTATTTCTATTTTTGTTCACTGATGTGGGTGCACATCAGTTCACTTTCTACATGTCTGTCATATACCTTATGACAAGACACATCACGAAGATTTTGCTAAGAATTATCATGCAAAACATTATGAATAAAATACAACCCGAAATAGGAGAAGAACAAAGTCGTTTTGTAGAAGGGAAGGGTACAGTAAATACTGTGTACATGCTGAGAACAGTAATTGAACGTTCAATAGAAGTAAATAAAGATATACAAATATGCTTTATTGACTACACAAAGACTTTCGATAGAGTGAGACATGTCGACATGATAAGGATGCTTGAAGATATACAAATTGATGGAACAGACTTCAAACATATATTGGAAAACAAGCTGCCATCAGAATTGATAATGAAGTAGGCCAATATCAGCCTATTAAGAGATTTGTGAGACAGGGATGTGTAATGTCTCCAGATCTGTTTTCCCTGTACAGTGAAAGTATTTTCAGAAATGTACAAGATATGTAAGGAATCATCATTGGAGGAAGAAACATCAAAACCATTAGATATGCAGATGATACAGTCTTGACTGCAGACAATGAGCAGGGTCTGCAATATTTAGTAGATGCGATTGTTGCACACGGTGAACAATTAGGGTTAGAATTAAATTGTGAGAAGACAGAGATTATGGTCATCACTAGGAAAAACGAAATATCACAATGTAATATACAGGTAAATGGGAATATTCTTAAGAGAGAGAGAGAGAGAGAGAGAGAGAGAGAGAGAGAGAGAGAGAGAGAGAGAGAGAGAGAGAGATGTGGGCAGAAAGCATAACCAGATAATAACAAAAGTAATACCAGCGTCATCAAACCACCAGATGGCCTGGAGGATTGCAGAGTCATGATCGCCGATGTCTGCTCCAGACTAGGTAGCTGGCGGATTAGAAGGAGGAGGAGGAGGAGGAGGAGGAGGAGAAGAAGAAGAAGAAGAAGAAGAAGAAGAAGAAGAAGAAGAAGAAGAAGAAGAAGAAGAAGAAGAAGAAGAAGAAGAAGAAGAAGAAGAAGAAGAAGAAGAAGAAATTATAATTAATTGAGGAAATAACGCAACAAGGTAAAAATTAAAGGTTTATTGTTCGTCCCAATAAATCAATATAATGGTAAATAGGATTTTCAAATATTACTCTACACAATCCCCTTCTCCAGTAGGGGTCATCGGCTAGACTTTAAAATTTTATAGATTTAGCATAACATGATAACTTCGATGAAGTCGAGAACTGTCTCTGCCCCCTCCTCTCCCCCCCCCCCTCAAAAAGCCACCTTAATTCCCCAACTAAGCTGACACCCCCCGGGTCTGCCATCGGTGTCGTCACGGTAGTATTCTGTCCACTGATTGGCTACAGCACACAGATCACGTGACGTGCCTGAACACTGACCGCCATCGCCGTCTGGGTACCACGAGAAGCACATCTTTGATGTCTTCATCCACAGAGGAGCGGAATCTGGAACTTCAATCCTCCACGACATTTGGCATCCCCCTCCTCTGCCATCAGAGTCGTCTCGATATTCAGGAGAGTAGCCGTTGATGCCAGCACACAGTTCTTGAGCTGCTCCGCCTCCACACTGACCCCCATCGCCATCAGCATGCCACCTGTAGCAGACCCTGATTTGGCTAAACCAGGGAGGATATCCTTGTGACTGGATCCCCCACTGCATGCGACAGCCACCTCCTCTTCCGTCAGAATCATCTCTGTAGACGGGAGTCATCAGGTTCGGCCTGGCACACAGAAGATTAGCTGCTCCTCCACCACATTGTCCACCATCTCCATCAGCCCACCAGTTGTAACACAGTTGAGTATTGGACCGGAACCATTCTGGAACAACAATCTGCTCAGCAACATCAATGCCCAAGGCGTCAACTTCGTTTTCTACAAGGACCGGCTTAGCCCTTTGTTCATTGATTCTGTTTTGCAAAGAGTCCAAAACCGCGCTGTTTAACTTGGACTTTGCAGTAATCACTAGTCTTTCCAGCTCGTCGAGATAACTTCGCATGACATAGTTGCTGACAGCTCTTTCCATCGATGTCCTCTTTGTGGCATCTGTAATCAAGTCGCTGATTGGATGAAGCTCTCCAGAAAATAGCCATGGGTCGTTATCTACAGTAGGCTGCCATTGGGCCATTCCACCTTGAGCTAGCAAATTCGTATCACCACCGAAATATCGAATAGATTGTGTAGATTGTTGTACAAATGTTGCATCTTCAGTTGTAGACCCAGACACTTGACCCCCATGGGCGGAAATGATCTTTAGAAAAGAAGCTTTCGCATTGGACTTGACCTCAGAGTCTGTCCTTGAGTAGAAATAGGAGGAGCTTGTTTCAAAAGTGACCCTGATGTAACCTCCAAAGTATGCTCTAGAGAAGTAATGTGTTCCAAAATTGTCTATAAATGTTTTGTAGGCAGCTGGGTTAGACTCGAAAGTTCCAGAAAGTCTCCTGTCGACATACATGGCGGCAAAGCGATCCAGTTCAATGCTCCAGCTGGGAATGAAATCAACTCGAGTTGCAGATTCAAAAGCAGCGATATCAGACACGTATCTGGACGTGTTGGTGATGGTGTTCTGTAGTTTCGTGTAGCTTCTGCTGGCGGAAAAGGAAAACTTCTTGATCGTGCCTCCGATTCCGACATCCGAGCTCATACTCCTTCTAACGTCTTCGTACGTCTTATAGAGGTCGACGTCAGCAGACAGCCACCCACCAGGTACAGTTGTCATTTGCCACACCTGGGGGACATAACGTTATATTAAGTGATGGTATCTTGAAAGTGGTTAGCTCACAACGAGAACAGGTTACCTGCATCAGAAATAGACAGTCCACATTGTTCGGGCATATCACGAGAAAGAGAACACTGGAATTGATAGCGACAACGGTAAAGGTGAAGAGGAAGAATGGCAGGGAGAGGCCAATAGAGATGAGGCTTGACAGTTTGAAGTGATGGCATGGAGGACAATCGGTATCAGAAATGATTGCGAGCACAGCAGACAGGATGCTGTGGACAAGCATGGACTATACGATAATGTCCACGCCCGTTGTTGAGTTGTTCTTGTTCGTGAATTATCTGAAACAGTAAGAGACCTAACTCTCTAAGTCGGGTAATAGGGTAAATGTGGAGACTTTCCTCTCGGCCAGGTACGAGGGCTGCGTTGTGGAGTTCTTCTGTCCCTCTCCAAGTCCACATATCGTTGGAGTGTGCGATATGGTACTTAGCTGCACATGTGCAGAGAAGCATATAATGATCTAGCCAGGTCATGGTACAACACACCAAAGACCAACTGGATGTGATTAAATCTCTATTAGGATTGTTTTCATCCAGAGCTTCTAGGTAGCTCACTGTCAACACACTCCACATAGAGGCTCAGGTTATAGGTAGCGCGTTGTCAACAAACTCCACCATAAGGCGCAGGTTATAGATCTATACAGACATGAACCAAGAATCAGGGGGGGGGGGGTGTGAGGGAAGGGTGTCTGTGTATGGTTAGGTAGCACTTTGGAGAATCAGAAACTCATTCCCATTAAAACAGTTGTATAAAATGTGTCTGATCAAATGGAAATATACGCCTTGATTTCAACACACCCATTCTATTGACAAGACATTATAAATGTCTCAGTTCATGCAATGTGTTGTGTGTCGCCTCAGTTCATGCAATGTGTTGTGTGTCGCCTCAGTTCATGCAATGTGTTGTGTGTCGCCTCAGTTCATGCAATGTGTTGTGTGTCGCCTCAGTTCATGCAATGTGTTGTGTGTCGCCTCAGTTCATGCAATGTGTTGTGTGTCGCCTCAGTTCATGCAATGTGTTGTGTGTCGCTCCTTCCCCAAATGTTGTCTTCTTCAACAGACGTAGTTTGGCGTTGTTTACATCCTGCTTGAACTCTGACCTCTCTGACCTGTCACAGATGCCGGAATACGTAATCCGGTTGCCTTTGTTGGTACTTCTTAGGAAAATAATATACCATATGCAGTAGAAAACAAAATCATAGATCCGTAAGTGGAATGACTTTGTTGTTGTAATTGTGTAGGATGTATGTGTGCGATAAATTCAACATAGAATACAGAACAGAATTGATGTATTGCTTAATCTAGAAATTCTCTTTCAAGGTGTCAGTCTTCTTCTGAACTTTACTTCTCTCTCTCTCTCTCTCTCTCTCTCTCTCTCTCTCTCTCTCTCTCTCTCTCTCTCTCTCTCTCCCCCGCCCATTGTGGCATATCCCCTCAATCACACCAGGACAAGACGTCCTATCTGTTGCTATCTCCCACAGCTCCCCCATGTCCTCTCCCCCCCCCCCCCATGTCCTTCTATGTCCTGCCCTGTTGTCCTCCCAATATTATCGTTCGCTGTCTGTAATTCTCTTCTCCGTGTTATTTAGGTCCCCCGCCTTGTGGTCTCAAGACAAGGGAGTGTCTACTGATATTGTCCTCAGGTTGTCTCAGTCTGTGTCCCATCCAGCGCTACCGTCTTTTTCTCACTTCCTGATTCACTAAGATTTGTCTAGTTCTCTCCACGAGCTCTATTTTCGCGATCTCGTCACACCCTTTTATTCCCACTATTCGGAAAGTCTCATATCGTGAGGATTGAAGTTGATGTTGACATACGCAACACAAACGAACGAACGAACTTTATTCAACATCAAAACCACAATGATTCACCTGGTCAGGTAGGATAAAACCATGACTCACCTGGTCAGGCAGTTGGTACTCAACACCTCTAGGATTTTTCCATTTCCGGTCACCACCGCAGGTGAAATTTAACACGGGGCTCATGAAACCATTAGATCCGATGAAATCAATCGGGACGAGGTCCAGTTTGGTGATGTCCACTCCTCTGACCATCGCGGGAACCCCAGGGGGCGGGTTCGAGCACTCGGCCCTGACTGTCTGGCCGTGAGACAGGAGACTACACAGAGCCGTGGCGATCACAGACACCACCGTGTGTCTCATCGTCTTGCTAGTGAAGAAATAACCGACCACTATTCAGCTGATACGTAATGCAATCAATCGATACATCAATAACTCTACCAATCAACTAATAAATAAGTCAATTACTTTATCATTGAGCGATGGGTCTGCTTGTCTCTTAGTCCTTTCGAGTAATTATCTGTCCGTCTAGCGATGTCCCTGTCTGTCTGCCCGTCTAGCGATGTCTCTGTCTATCTGTCCGTTTAGAGATGTCCCTGCCTATCTGTCCGTCTGGCCATGTCTTTGTCTATCTGTCCGTCTAGCAATGTCCCTGTATATCTGCCCGTCTAGCGATGTCTCTGTCTATCTTTCCGTCTGGCTATGTCTTTGTCTATCTGTCGGTATGGCTATGTCCCTGTCTGTCTGCCCGTCTAGTGATGTCCCTGTCTATCTGTCCGTCTAGTGATGTCCCTGTCTATCTGTCTGTCTAGCGATGTCCCTGTCTATCTGTCGGTATGGCTATGTCCCTGTCTGTCTGCCCGTCTAGTGATGTCCCTGTCTATCTGTCCGTCTAGTGATGTCCCTGTCTATCTGTCCGTCTAGCGATGTCCCTGTCTATCTGTCGGTATGGCTATGTCCCTGTCTGTCTGCCCGTCTAGTGATGTCCCTGTCTATCTGTCCGTCTAGAGATGTGCCTGCCTATCTGTCCGTCTAGCGATGTCTCTGTCTATCTTTCCGTCTGGCTATGTCTTTGTTTATCTGTCGGTATAACTATGTCCCTGTCTGTCTGCCCGTCTAGTGATGTCCCTGTCTATCTGTCCGTCTAGTGATGTCCCTGTCTATCTGTCCGTCTAGCGATGTCCCTGTCTATCTGTCGGTATGGCTATGTCCCTGTCTGTCTGCCCGTCTAGTGATGTCCCTGTCTATCTGTCCGTCTGGCCATGTCTTTGTCTATCTGTCCCTCTAGCAATGTCCCTGTCTATCTGCCCGTCTAGCGATGTCTCTGCCTATCTGTCCGTCTGGCCATGTCTTTGTCTATCTGTCCCTCTAGCAATGTCCCTGTCTATCTGCCCGTCTAGCGATGTCTCCGCCTATCTGTCCGTCTGGCCATGTCTTTGTCTATCTGTCCCTCTAGCAATGTCCCTGTCTATCTGCCCGTCTAGCGATGTCTCTGCCTATCTGTCCGTCTGGCCATGTCTTTGTCTATCTGTCCCTCTAGCAATGTCCCTGTCTATCTGCCCGTCTAGCGATGTCTCTGCCTATCTGTCCGTCTGGCCATGTCTTTGTCTATCTGTCCCTCTAGCAATGTCCCTGTCTATCTGCCCGTCTAGCGATGTCTCTGCCTATCTGTCCGTCTGGCCATGTCTTTGTCTATCTGTCCCTCTAGCAATGTCCCTGTCTATCTGCCCGTCTAGCGATGTCTCTGCCTATCTGTCCGTCTGGCTATGTCTTTGTCTATCTGTCGGTATGGCTATGTCCCTGTTTTTCTGCCTGGTTGGGTGTCCATCATCGCTTAAGAAGGACGTGATGTCATCGACCTGTGAGTTTGGAGCTGCGAGACAGTCGAATCTGAACCTGGAATGTTCAGATGATAATATTAGTTAGTGTGGATTGGATGTCAGTGGAAGATGTTGCATAGCGCCCGTGTCTTAGGATTGGATGTCAGTGGAAGATGTTGCACCGTGTCTTAGGATTGGATGTCAGTGGAAGATGTTGCACAGTGCCCGTGTCTTAGCGGGGCCCACAAGGGAAGACAAGAATAGTGACATTGTAACCTTCCATGCATGTCACAGGAGATGACCCAGGAGTGTTGGCGTGAGACTGACTACCACATCCTGTAGACAACCTCAGCTGCAATATCCAAGCAATTATAAACGAGTCTGTAGAAAATAAAATAAAAATAAACCAATCAACCAAGACGAATAGGGTTGATTCCACCTAATGAAGTATGAATAATATGGAGAAAGCCACCTGGAATCTAGATATCCCACTAGCCTTCTTTCAGAATCTCCAAAACTGGAATGGTAAAATGATGTATGAATTAGGAAAAACACCCTCAGCAATAATAGAAATGAACTATATACAGGGTGTATTTTTAATGATTGTGGGGGTTTGTGAAAATATTGCCGTTTCAAGTTTTGTATTTACTTTTAATGTTCCATGAGTTCACAGAGGGTGAATACAAAACTTGAAACGGCAATATTTTCACAAACCCCACAGTCATTAAAAATACACCCTATAATTTGTATTTTGTTATTATGGGAAACAAGATGGAAGATAGCAGGCATAAAGCTTATAAACATGGTTGAATCAGTGCTGACCTCGGATCACATAGACGAACATGCCCCTATAGAGTGGGAAGCAGCGAGTTCTAGAATAATAACAGCAACATCTAAAACCACAAAATAGAAAGTGAGCATGAATATGATCCAGTGGCACTCACCAACAATCAATATAGGTCAACATATTGAGGTGGAATTTTACATGGACTTCGAGTACTATTAGTGTTTAAAGAAGCGGCAATATCAAAAGTGTGATAGGTAACCTACGCCAAGATAGGATCGGGTAACACAGGTTATGGAGAAATAATGCAGATACATGGACTTGGCTTAATGAATGAGCACTGTATTAACAAGAAATGCAGATAATCTCTGCATGTGGTTAAAGTTTTCAGAGGTGCAAACGTAGATTTAGATTGCAATCTGCTGATAAGTGAAAGTACGAGGGGGCTTCAAATGAAAATCTTAAAAGTTTAATAAACATTACGATAACCATGCCATGGTATTGTAACCTGTCAATAATGGTTTTAAGGATGTCAAGAGTTTTAAGCACGTGACATCAGATTCAGACGAACACGATGACGTCATAGGGACAGTTTAAAGATAGCCGCCCCACTTTTGACATGCACCAAAGAGGATCAGCGTTCTGTAAACCGTTTCTTTTAAATACATCAGTAAAAGTGTGAACCTTTAGAAATTCATCGGCGAACGAAGGTAGAGTATGGTGATGTATGCCTGTCAGTCCAGCAAGTGTATGAGTGGAGTAGCAAGTTTCAAAACGGCGTGGCTTCTGTGACAGACTGTTCACGACCAGGTCAGGCACACCGAGTAGTGACACCAGAGTCGATTTTTCTACAGGAATCCAGGCACTTTATCGGCCCTGAAGGACTTGCATTGTAAGCAGTGGTGATTACAACGAGAAATGATTACATTTGTTCTATACTTTTTCAGACTATATTCACACAAAAAGGCCTTTAAGGTTTTCATTTGAAAGCCTCCTCGTACCTTGAAGCACAAGGGGAACATAACTTTTTACGTACACCGGGAACAATACATAGAAGGATATTGAAACATGAAGAGACGTAAGATGAAATTTATGGTCACAATCTCTAATAAAGTCCCAGTCCTGCAACAGTTAGCAGACGAAGTGGGTACCAGAGACCGCTGGCATCATGTACAGAAGTTCTTGGGGGGGGGGGGGGGGGGATCTAAAACATAAAACAGGATACCGCTCGAAACCATAGAAAAACACACGCGCGCGCGCGCGCGAACACACACACACACAAGACAGAAAAATTAAAAAGCGTACGTAAACAACATAACATTTATAGTTAATAAAGTCAGAGCCAATGGAATATCACCAGAAGCTGATAAAGTTAGAAAGCGGACAAATGCCGATAAAAGAGAATGTTTAGATGGCTTAGCAAGGGAAGGAGAAACAACAGCAGTGATAAGAAATGCCAGAGACTCACAATTTAAGAAAGAAAAAAAGAACAGCCACCACGATGGGAATTTGAACACATGACTCGTGTGTCTGGTGGCAAACAGGCCCTATGTATCCCCTCAACACTCTTTTTCTCGTTTCAATTGATATCTTTTTAATTGGTCAGCATGTTTTACATCTTGTAAAAGGCTACCTTTGCCGTAGCGATTCTTGTTCTAATCTCTTCAAGACACCTACAATCATATGTTGTGACTGTTCCGAGATAGTTGTACAGATTCATTTTTTTAATGTAACACTAATTTATTGATCGTTAACAATTTATTCATTCAGTGAGCACGTCCTTTGCAGAACTTGGCTCCCCTAAAAACCTTCCGGAAAACCTCTCGGTCATAAGCAAGATGTTCCGCATCCGATACACCCATCTGGAGATCATCCGCCACATCCTGCACCCATCTTCTCTTTGGCCTTCCTCTTCCTCTCTTCCCAGGCATATACCCTTTCTGTTCTCTCCAAACTTTCGTGACGTTTCAAGTGACCAAAATATTTCAATTTTCTTTGTTTTATTGTCTTTAATAGCCAACCTTCTTCAATATTCAACTCTTGAAGTATGGATGCATTTGTTCTTTTCTTTACCCAAGATATTCTTACAACTCGTCTATAACAGTTATATTCAAAGGCATTTATGCGCTGTTCAGCTTGTTTAGTAAGTGTCCAGGTCTCACAGGCGTATGTTGCAATAGAAAAGATGTATGTTCTTAAAAAGCTAATGTTTATAGTTCTATCTGTCCCTCTCCACAATTTATTCAGTTGTTTTAATCTTTGAAGAACAATAGATATTCGTCTTTTAACTTCTTTCATTGTGTCACCATTGTTGGTAATCAATGACTCAAGATATTCAAAATTTTCCAACAGTTTAAGGATTGATTATTAACGGTTTAAGAATATAAAGTCTTACCTTGTCCTGTAGTAAACAAGTCTGGTTTAGAGTGATGCTTGTAGCGGCCGGGCTGTTCGTAACGCAGATGCTGTATTGAGTTTGTTTACAAGTTGCATCTAGCTCATTAATAAAGTTACATAGAAAGCAAATTCTACAGTAATTTAATACTGAAGTAATGTAAAGCTATAAGAATACTGAAAATGTATCGTCACATGCAACTTTCCAATGGAAAGAAGCGTTACTGAGTGTGTGTGAAATGGGATTGCCATTAATTTATATTCTTCGATCAACCCGGATCTTCTAAACAGCGTAAAAATATTCGATTGTTTTCTTGCACTTTTCGAGTTCCGTGTATTTGTGATTTAGTGAATTTGGAGCCCTCCATTGTCGCCTGTGGGGTCAAGGCCTCTCTGAACCAACAAATAGATCAGTGATGCATGGACGTTTATACTGTGCCTGTTTGCACAAGAACAATAAAATTGGGTTTTTTTTTTTTAAAGTAACCCCCATTGATGTTAAATAGGTCATCGTTGCTGGTTGAGTGGCGGGAGTTTTTGACAGGAACCTGTCGGGGTCTATAGATGTGAAGGTCAGACATGAAGAAGACAGCATTGGCGTTCGGAGAGGCGGGACACGGCCAAAGGAAAATAAAATATAGAACGAAGCACACACTTAAGGAACCCAAACAACAGGCATGCGAGAACAACATAAGACTAGATATCAGACACAAGTCAACATACAACACATGCAAACATTGACATTACACATGTGAGAAAATCAGACAACAATTACGTGAGAACACACACACAAGAAGTCAGGTCATCAGGTAAACGTGTGATTTCACCAACTTGTAGGCATGTGAGAATACCAGACAAGAAAAGACAAATGAGAATACAGACATTAAATTTGTGAGAAAATAAGACAACAGACACGTGAGAATAGCCGATGAACATTTGAGAACATCAGATAAGCATTTGAGAACATTATATAAACATTTGAGGACATCAGATAAACATTTGAGAACATCAGATAAACATTTGAGAACATCAGATAAACATTTGAGAACATCATATGGTTCTTGCCCTGTGGGATGCTCTCGTCAAGCGATGGGCCGATCTGCAGGGAGAGACCCAGCCACACAAGGTCAAGTCCAGCATAATGGAGCCGACACTCTGGACTTTGGTACTCTACACACGGTGTATATGTGTGTGAATGTGTGCATGTGTGTGTGTGTGTGTGTGTGTGTTGTGTGTGCGTGCTTCTATGTGGGCATGTATGCGTGCGTGTGTGGACACATGCATAGATAGAAAAGTTCACTTGAAAATTTATCACCCATAAATGATGACCAAACTCCGTGTTTATGGAGTTGTGTCAATTACCTGTGTATGAAATTGTTAAATGCACAGGTAACACGTGCAAGGTGATTGCCAGAAAGTGTATTAGACCGGATGTCTGTCCAGTTCTACAATGAGACGCGGTAGTTTGTGGCTTGACTCTGTTTGTGAGCTTGTGACTCTGTGAGCGAGCTAATGACTCTGTCAGTGAGTTTATGCCCGTGTCGGTGAGCTGTCAGACAGCTTGTGACTCTGTGAGTGAGCTTATGATTCTGTCAGTGAATTTGTAACTGTGTCAGTAAGCTTATTACTCTCTCAGTGAGCTTGTGACTCTGTGAGTGAGCTTATGAATATGTCAGTGAGCTTATGAATATGTCAGTCAGCTTATGAATCTCAGTGAGCTTTTTACTTTGTCAGTGAGCTTGTGACTCAGTGAGTGAGTTTGTGACATTGTCAGTGAGCTTGTGACCCTGTGAGTGAGCTTGTGACACTGTCAGTGAGCTTGTGACTCTGTGAGTGAGCTTGTGACACTGTC
This sequence comes from Cepaea hortensis, assembly GCA_963921405.1. Taxonomy (NCBI): domain Eukaryota; kingdom Metazoa; phylum Mollusca; class Gastropoda; order Stylommatophora; family Helicidae; genus Cepaea; species Cepaea hortensis. The sequence continues at coordinate 5,538,037 of OY992888.1, read as the reverse complement.
AGTGAGCTTGTGACTCTGTGAGTGAGCTTGTGACTCTGTGAGTGAGCTTGTGACACTGTCAGTGAGCGTGTGACTCTGCCAGTGAGCTTGTGACTCTGTCAGTGAGCTGATTATGTGAGCGAACTTATGATTCTGTCAGTGAGCTTGTGTCTCTGTCAGTGAGCTTATAATTCTGTCAGTGAGCTTGTGACACGATCGGTGAGCTTGTGTCTCTGTGATTGAGTACAGATTCGTGAATTGGGGTGGAATTATTGCCAGGAGTCAAACAGAGTTACCATGTCACTAATAAAGATGACAAGAACGAACTCACGTACCACCAGACACTGCACCAACATTAATTTAAAATGTTAGCTTAATTTAAAAGCTACATTTAATAGCACATACTAAAACAAGTCTAGACGTCCACATAAAATGTGATTTGTGGGTCTACCTACTGTATAAAATGAATTTTAAAAGGGTGAGACGCACAGAACCATAAAGAATGAAAGGAAAAACAATATCAAGTAATCGGTTCCTGTATTAACGCGATCTTGAAATAATCTTAATCCCCCCCCCCCCGGAAACCCTAAATCCCCCCCCCCTGTCCAGGGGGGGGGGGAGGAGGAGAGGGGATTCCCCACCGGTTGAGAACCACTGTTCTAGAACTTTTGTAATGAAAAACTTAGAATCTAAACTCTAAATACTAAGTGTCAGGGTTTCACACCCACAACGACTGGACAGTGTTCTAAAAGTTAGTATGAAGTTTACATGGAAACTGAAGTCATTGTTTTATCAGATTACATTTACATTGTCTTCTTTATTATAAAACCTTTCAAAAATCGCTGCGCTCGCGCATATGTATCGAAAAGCGTGGTTTGAACGTCGTGCCGCTTCAAGTAGCGCGTTGTACACTAAGCCACAGCCCTGTACCAGACTTTGAGAGAGGGAATTTTATCTAAAGCCATGACATGTCGCCTCGGTTGATATTTGCTGTTAAGCATTTTCGGTGCGTTATCTGGGCACCTTGCAGGCCTGGGGCTAGGACGATGAACTCTGTCTGCACAAATGACAGTCACGGTAACAAAGTTGTGTCTCTGGAATCTAGGTCACAAACTTCGACCTACGTCCACGTTAAGTCCATCAGCGTGTTCCAGATCCGAAGTGAAATAGATAGCTAAGTGGGTCAGATTGGCCGATTTTAAGACTCAAGTTGTCAGGTAAACAGCAGATCAGAACTTATAACATGAAAGGATTCATAGATCGCGACACAGCTACACTGATATCAAGATCATGGCAATGCTACATTGACACCACAATCACGACAATACTACACTGACACCACAATCACGGCAATACTACATTGACCCCACAATCACGGCAATACTATATTGACACCACAATCACGGCAATACTATATTGACACCACAATCACGACAATACTACACTGACACCACAATCACAGCAATACTACATTGACCCCACAATCACGGCAATACTACATTGACACCACAATCACGGCAATAATACATTGACACCACAATCACGGCAATACTATATTGACACCACAATCACGGCAATACTAAACTGACACCACAATCACGGCAATACTACACTGACACCACAATCACGACAATACTAAATTGACACCACAATCACGGCAATACTACACTGACACCACAATCACGACAATACTACATTGACACCACAATCACGGCAATACTATATTGACCCCACAATCACGGCAATACTACATTGACCCCACAATCACGGCAATGCTACACTGACACCACAATCACGGCAATACTACATTGACACCACAATCACGGCAATGCTACATTGACCCCACAATCACGGCAATGCTACACTGACACCACAATCACGGCAATGCTACACTGACACCACAATCACGACAATACTACACTGACACCACAATCACGACAATACTACATTGACAACACAATCACGGCAATACTATATTGACCCCACAATCACGGCAATACTAAATTGACACCACAATCACGGCAATACTACATTGACCCCACAATCACGGCAATACTACATTGACACCACAATCACGGCAATACTATATTGACACCACAATCACGGCAATACTAAACTGACACCACAATCACGGCAATACTACACTGACACCACAATCACGGCAATGCTACACTGACACCACAATCACGGCAATACTACATTGACACCACAATCACGGCAATTATACATTGACACCACAATCACGGCAATACTATATTGACACCACAATCACGGCAATACTAAACTGACACCACAATCACGGCAATACTACACTGACACCACAATCACGACAATACTACACTGACACCACAATCACGACAATACTACATTGACACCACAATCACGGCAATGCTACACTGACACCACAATCACGGCAATACTACATTGACACCACAATCACGACAATACTACATTGACACCACAATCACGGCAATACTATATTGACCCCACAATCACGGCAATACTAAATTGACACCACAATCACGGCAATACTACACTGACACCACAATCACGACAATACTACATTGACACCACAATCACGGCAATACTATATTGACCCCACAATCACGGCAATACTAAATTGACACCACAATCACGGCAATACTACATTGACCCCACAATCACGGCAATGCTACACTGACACCACAATCACGGCAATACTACATTGACACCACAATCACGGCAATGCTACATTGACCCCACAATCACGGCAATGCTACACTGACACCACAATCACGGCAATGCTACACTGACACCACAATCACGACAATACTACACTGACACCACAATCACGACAATACTACATTGACAACACAATCACGGCAATACTATATTGGCCCCACAATCACGGCGATACTCAATTGACACCACAATCACGGCAATACTACATTGACACCACAATCACGGCAATGCTACATTGACACCACAATCACGACAATACTACATTGACCCCACAATCACGGCAATACTAAACTGACACCACAATCACGGCAATACTATATTGACACCACAATCACGGCAATACTACACTGACACCACAATCACGACAATACTATATTGACACCACAATCACGACAATGCTACACTGACACCACAATCACGACAATGCTACACTGACACCACAATCACGACAATGCTACACTGACACCACAATCACGACAATGCTACACTGACACCACAATCACGACAATGCTACACCGACACCACAATCACGACAATGCTACACTGACACCACAATCACGACAATGCTACACTGACACCACAATCACGACAATGCTACACTGACACCACAATCACGACAATGCTACACTGACACCACAATCACGACAATGCTACACTGACACCACAATCACGACAATGCTACACTGACACCACAATCACGACAATGCTACACTGACACCACAATCACGACAATACTACACTGACACCACAATCATGACAATACTACACTGACACCACAATCATGACAATACTGCACTGACACCACAATCATGACAATACTGCACTGACACCACAATCATGACAATACTGCACTGACACCACAATCATGACAATACTGCACTGACATCACAATCATGACAATACTGCACTGACACCACAATCATGACAATACTGCACTGACATCAAGATCACAGAATGCTACATTGACATCAAGATCACGACAAAATCTACTGTCCCACCTCGACATTGAAGACATCCACTCTCCCACTTGCCATTAGAGACATCGACTGTCCCACTCAGCATTGAAGACATCCACTGTCCCACCTTGACACTGAAGTCATCCACTGCCCCACACCGACATTGAAGATATCAAATGTCACATCTCGAAATGGAAGACATCCACTGTCCCACCTCCACAGTGAAGACATCCACTGTCCCACCTCCTTATTGAAGATATCAACTGTCCCACCTCGGCATTGAAGATATCAAATGTCACATCTCGAAATGGAAGATATCCACTGTCCCACCTCCTTATTGAAGATATCAACTGTCCCACCTCGGCATTGAAGATATCAAATGTCACATCTCGAAATGGAAGATATCCACTGTCCCACCTCCTTATTGAAGATATCAACTGTCGCACCTCGGCATTGAAGAAACCCATTTTCCCACCTCGGCATTAAAGATATCCACTGTCCCAGCTCCACACTGAAGACATCCACTGTCCCACATCGACATTGAAGACATCCACCGTCCCTCCTCGACATTTAAGACAACCCTGGTCCGACCACTCTAATTTCATTGTTAGCCTAACGTCATAACATCAGACCAACGAACCCGCTCTCTAATCATTCCCTCCACTATATGACCACTACTGTCCTACAAGTGAAGGACCCCACCCCCACTATCTGACCACTACTGTCCTACAAGTGAAGGACCCCACACCCACTATATGACCACTACTGTCCTACAAGTGAAGGACCCCACCCCCACTATCTGACCACTAATGTCCTACAAGTGAAGGACCCCACCCCCACTATATGACCACTACTGTCCTACAAGTGAAGGACCCCACCTCCATTATGTGACCACTAATGTCCTACAAGTTAAGGACCCCACCTCCATTATGTGACCACTACTGTCCTACAAGTGAAGGACCCCACCCCCACTATCTGACCACTACTGTCCTACAAGTGAAGGACCCCACCCCCACTATGTGACCACTACTGTCCTACAAGTGAAGGACCCCACCCCCACTATATGACCACTACTGTCCTACAAGTGAAGGACCCCACCTCCATTATGTGACCACTAATGTCCTACAAGTTAAGGACCCCACCTCCATTATGTGACCACTACTGTCCTACAAGTGAAGGACCCCACCCCCACTATCTGACCACTACTGTCCTACAAGTGAAGGACCCCACCCCCACTATGTGACCACTACTGTCCTACAAGTGAAGGACCCCACCTCCATTATGTGACCACTACTGTCCTACAAGTGAAGGACCCCACCCCCACTATCTGACCACTACTGTCCTACAATTGAAGGACCCCACCCCCACTATGTGACCACTACTGTCCTACAAGTGAAGGACCCCACCCCACTATCTGACCACTACTGTCCTACAAGTGAAGGACCCCACCCCCACTATCTGACCACTACTGTCCTACAAGTGAAGGACCCCACCCCCACTATGTGACCACTACTGTCCTACAAGTGAAGGACCCCACCTCCATTATGTGACCACTAATGTCCTACAAGTTAAGGACCCCACCTCCATTATGTGACCACTACTGTCCTACAAGTGAAGGACCCCACCCCCACTATGTGACCACTACTGTCCTACAAGTGAAGGACCCCACCTCCATTATGTGACCACTAATGTCCTACAAGTTAAGGACCCCACCTCCATTATGTGACCACTACTGTCCTACAAGTGAAGGACCCCACCCCCACTTTGTGACCACTACTGTCCTACAAGTGAAGGACCCCACCTCCATTATGTGACCACTACTGTCCTACAAGTGAAGGACCCCACCCCCACTATGTGACCACTACTGTCCTACAAGTGAAGGACCCCACCCCCACTATGTGACCACTACTGTCCTACAAGTGAAGGACCCCACCCCACGCTGCTAGGCCTGTTGGTTACATGGTGCAGGCGCCATGTTTGTACACCAACCCGCCCTCCATGTGGTCAACTCCGCGCGGCCACCTTTACTTCTCAGTGCACTTCCAGGTAACCATTACCTTCTGGCAACGAAGCAACCAGTCAATCAGTCAAACAGCCAATTAATCAACCAGTCAATCAACGAACCAGTCAATAAACCAAGCAGTCAACCAACCAGCTAAACAGCCAGCCTATCACTTAAGGAATCAATCAATTAACCAATCAATTAAGGAACAATTCAATCAACCAGCCAATTAATCAACCAGTCAATCAATGAACCAGTCAACCAGCCAAACATCCATCCTATCAATTAAGGAACCAATCAATCAGCCAACATATTAAGGAACAAATCAGCCAACCAATCAATTAAAGAACCAATCAATCAACCAACCAACCTGTTCATCATCTCTAGGAAGCCGCAGTGGCTCAACAATCAGCCTGGTTTCCCCCGGTCTGCTTGTCCTGTCTTTGACCTCTCATCGAGGCCAGGATTAAACCATTGGCATAGGCTCCCAGGTCAACCAGCCTAGAGGACTACCAGGTCCACCCAGCCTAGAGGGCTACCAGGTCCACCCTATCTAAGAGAAGGTACTTCGGTACTGTGTCTGGAAGAGAGCATGTACACCGACCTTACTTACGTAGATGCAAGTTTTATTCTTGGTTCAAATAACTTGAAAGAAACAGCACCGAGGTAAAACCCAGTCCGCCAGACAGCTCACAACAAAGCACCGAGATAAAACCCAATCCGCCAGACAGCTCACAGCCAGCCCACCATAATATCTCCACCAACAGATAGTCGCCTGCCACCATAACCATCTTAGTTTCTCTGTTGCCTTCGATTCAATCTAATGCAATGAACAGCAAGCGCCTAAATTTGTTACATGTCTCAAAGCCTAGATTGTTTCGCCTATTCTGGTGCTCACTTATGGAATGAGCTGCCTCCAGATCTGAAAACTCCAATGAGTCCCTACACATTTAACCGAAAACTCTTTCAATACTTAATCCATATCGACTATATGCCACCATAATTCATTTACTGGTATAATTGTTCATTATAATTGTTTAACTATAATTGTTCACTATATATGTGTGACCACTACTGTCCTACAATTGAAGGACCCCACCCCCACTATGTGACCACTACTGTCCTACAAGTGAAGGACCCCACCCCCACTATCTATACTGAGCTACCGTATAACAGTAGACGGTACTACCTGGTTTCTGTTAGCGCCGAACGTTGGGCGGCGCTTACCAAACCCGACACCCCACATTGTGCCAACGGCTTCGGGCGGAAGAGCGCAATTGGGAGGGTACAAGCCTTACCCTGGTGCGAGGAAATGCAAGCTAAAGACAAAATTGTCATGGCAGGGCAGACCAGGCCCTAAGCCTTGGTTGGCGACTGGTCTAGGATCGAAGCTCCGAGAGGCGGACAGTTAGAGCATTGCTTTGCTGATCCGGCAGCTTCTGCAGCTTGTCTTGTTCCAGATGTAGGGGTGTTACCTTTCCTCTGGAGTGAACTAGGCAGGCCGAGAGAGGGATCATGCTGCATGGGCAACATATGATCTCTATATTTTAGCCCAGGCTTTGTGCTATGGAGAGGCAATAACTCCATCCCTGGTCTTAACTGGTCTCGGAATCAAAGCGAGAGGCAACTGTTACGGGTTATAAGTCCTTGTCAGTTGGCGTAGACATGGGGCGCCACGCGTTGCCTCTGACGGTGGGAGACACCTATAGGTGTCACTGATCAGCTACCGCCCGCCTCAAGCTGGGCAGCCCCCAGCCAATTGGGTGCTGATCCGCCACAGCCTGCCTGCTTCAATGGGTGCTTGGGGCTAGGACAAAATCTGAATCGCAGGCTGTAAAACCAATGCACCAGGTACAAACAAAAATATAAATAGAAACCTCAAGCTACGGCTTGCAACCTGGAACGTGAGAACCATGTGTCCAGGATTTTCCACTGACTTGACCAATATTGACGATGTGAGAAAAACGGCTGTGATTGATGCCGAACTCAATCGTCTTAACATTGATATTGCTGGCCTGCAGGAGACTCGCCTCGCTGAGGAAGGGTCATTCAGGGAAAACAACTACACCTTTTTCTGGAAGGGTAAAGGGCAGGCAGAAAAAAGGCAACACGGTGTGGGCTTTGCAGTGAAGAATTCGCTACTGGGAATGATTGAAATTCCAGCAGGAGGAAATGAAAGACTATTATCCCTGCGCTTGGCAACCTCTTGTGGGTTTGCCACCATTATTACTGCATATGCACCGACACTCGATTCCTCTGATGATGTGAAGGATTTGTTCTATGAGGAGTTAGACTCTGTGATCAAGGCAGTTCCAAAATCCGACTACATTTATATGCTCGGTGATTTCAATGCTCGTGTGGGCAAGGACTCGAGTTCATGGCCAGTGTGCCTTGGAAAATACAACATCGGTCGCATGAATGAAAATGGGCAAAGGCTGCTGGAGCATTGCACCAGTAATGACCTATGTATTACAAACTCTTTTTTTAAAACAAAAGAGATGCATAAGGTCACATGGAAACATCCAAGATCTGGCCATTGGCACCAGCTGGACTTCATCATCACACGGAGACAACATCTGAACCATATATCATTGACTCGTAGTTACCACAGTGCTGACTGTGATACGGATCATTCTTTGGTTGTTGCAAGGGTTAGACTGAGACCAAAGAGAATCTACACAGCTAAACACAAATCTAGCCCCAGGATTAATATTATTAACACTCATGATCCTGAAAAGTGCTTTCAGTTTCAACAGCAACTTGAAGACGCTTTCACTGATACACCAGAAAATTGTACAGTAAATGATAAATGGAATAAACTTAAGGAAACTCTTTGTAAAACTGCCGTAAAGGTTTACGGCACTGTGGATCATAAGAGGCAGGACTGGTTTGCGGCCAACAGCGAGACTCTGCAGCCCTTGATTGATAAGAAGAAGAAAGCTCTCTTAAGAAACAAGGAAAGACCAACGCGTAACACTCTGAGTGAGCTAAGGCAAGCTAGGAAGGATGTGCAAAAGGCTGCCAGGCAGTGTGCAAATGATTATTGGATCAAGTTATGTGAGTCCATTCAAATCGCAAGTGATAAGGGAGACATAAGAAGCATGTATGAAGGAATAAAGAAAGCCTGTGGTCCAGTGATCAAAAGAAGTGCACCATTGAAAACCTTGACTGGAGAAGTCATCACTGATAAGAAACAGCAGATGGACAGATGGGTAGAGCACTATTTGGAGCTTTACTCAAGTGAGACCAAACTAGCGGATAATGCCCTCAACGCCATAGAGGCTCTACCAACTCTTGACCACCTGGACACACTTCCCACCATAACAGAAGTTAAGTGTGCTATAAATGAACTTGCATCTGGCAAGGCTCCAGGTAAGGATGGGATTCCAATAGAGGTTATCAGGAGTGGGCAAGACACACTCACTATACAGATCCACCAGCTAATAGAGCTATGCTGGCGTGAAGGACAAGTCCCACAGGATTTCAAAGATTCAAGCATCATAACACTGTACAAGAACAAGGGCGATCGGAGCGACTGCAACAACTATAGGGGTATCTCACTTCTGTGTATTGTTGGAAAAGTATTTGCCAGAATTGTTCTGCGCAGACTTCAAGTCCTAGGAGATCAAGTCTACCCCGAATCACAGTGTGGCTTTCGACAGAACCGGTCTACCACTGATATGATATTCTCATTGCGACAAATGCAAGAAAAATGCCGTGAACAGAATCAACCACTGTTTATTGCCTTCATCGACCTCACAAAGGCATTTGATTTGGTCAGTCGTGAGGGTCTGTTCAAGGCACTAAAGAAGATTGGCTGCCCACCAACTCTTCTGTCTATTGTGGAATCGTTCCACACAGGCATGAAGGGTATAATCAAGTTTGATGGTGCAACTTCTGAAGAATTTGAAATCAAGAGTGGAGTTAAGCAAGGTTGTGTACTAGCTCCCACCCTCTTTGGAATATACTTTTCACTTCTACTGAAATATGCATTTCGTTATCAGGATGGTGGTATATACATTCACTCACGCTCAGATGGCGGCCTCTACAATGCTCAGAGATTGAAGGCTAAGACCAAAATTAGGAGGGTACTGATCAGAGAGTTGCTTTTTGCAGATGATGCTGCAGTTACGACCCACTCTGAGGAAGAATTGCAATGTCTACTATCTGCATTCTCCAATGCTTGTTCTGAATTTGGTTTAACAATTAGCAAAAAGAAGACACAGATTATGTCACAAGGTGCACATGGGGTACCATCAATCTTTATTGACGACGCCGAACTAGAGATAGTAGACCATTTTACATATCTAGGATCGGTGGTAAATAGCAAATTATCCCTAGATCAGGAAATCAACATCCGGATTGGTAAGGCAGCAACAACAATGAACAGGTTAAGAAAAAGAGTCTGGGAGAACAGGAAGCTTACTGCCAAAACAAAAGTCCTTGTCTACCAAGCCTGTGTCCTTAGTACTCTTCTCTATGGCAGTGAAACCTGGACAACTTACTCACACCAAGAGAACAATTTAAACAGCTTTCATATGCGGTGTCTGCGAAGAATTCTTGGTATTAAGTGGCAAGACAAAATCACAAATACTGAAGTATTGGAAAGATCAGGTTGTGTGACAGTTTATTCCATGCTCAGTCTTCGTAGACTTAGATGGATAGGACATCTTAGGCGGATGGATGATGGTAGAATACCAAAGGATATCTTTTTTGGTGAATTACAGATGGGTAAGAGATCTCAGGGTCGGCCTCTACTACGATACAAAGATGTGTGTAAGCGGGACATGATTGATACAGGCATTGATAATGCACATTGGGAGCAAGTCGCCGCTGAACGTGTTGCATGGAGGGCAAATATCAGAAATGGAATAAAGTCAAAGGAGAAAATTATTGCAGAAAAGTCACACACCAAGCGTTTGAGACGTAAGATGGTGCATGATGGTGGAAATGACCACGTGTTCACATGCACCCACTGTGAACGGACATTTACAGCGCAAATTGGCCTTATCAGTCACACTCGCTACCGCCATAGTTAAGAGTTATTATGCCTTTTTAAAGCACAAACTATCGTCTGTCAAGACGGCAAGGTGCCAATGTATGTATGTATGTGTGTGCGTGTGGGAGCGAGCGAGCGAGCGAGAGAGAGAGAGAGAGAGAGAGAGAGAGAGAGAGAGAGAGAGAGAGAAAGTGGGTGTCAGAGAGAGGGAGAGAGTGAATGTGTGTGTGCGCACGTGCATGCGTGTGTGTGGAGAGAGTGATTGAGCGAGAAATGGTGGGGGAATGTGTCAGTGCATGCATTCGTACGTGTATATGTGAGAGTGAGTGAGGGAGTGTGTGCGAGCGTGCATGCGTTCATGCGTACGTGTATGTGTGAGAGAGTGTGATTGAGAGAGTGAGTGTGTGTGTGAAGGATTGTGTGTGAGAGAGTGAGACAGTGGGAGAGTTGATGTGTTAGTGTTTGTGAGCGCGCGCATGCGTGTGAGTGTGTGTATATGAAAGAATACAGAGAGAGAGAGAGAGAGAGAGAGAGAGAGAGAGAGAGAGAGAGAGAGAGAGAGAGAGCTGAGCAGATGCATGTCATGTAACACGCATGTTATGTAACACGTGAATCCATATGTTTGTGTATTCTCATTTGTCATATTATCAGTTAAATACCATTTGATTTTATCATGCATAATATAAACTCATGTTCATTACTGTAGTTTGAGTGAGCGGGAGAGTGAATGACTGAGCGCGAGAGTGAATGAGTGAGCGGGAGAGTGAATGACTGAGCGCGAGAGTGAATGAGTGAGCGGGAGAGTGAATGACTGAGCGCGAGAGTGAATGAGTGAGCGGGAGAGTGAATGACTGAGCGCGAGAGTGAATGAGTGAGCGGGAGAGTGAATGACTGAGCGCGAGAGTGAATGAGTGAGCGGGAGAGTGAATGACTGAGCGCGAGAGTGAATGAGTGAGCGAGAGAGTGAATGAGTGAGCGCGAGAGTGAATGAGTGAGCGCGAGAGTGAATGAGTGAGCGAGAGTGAATGATTGAGCGAGAGAGTGAATGAGTGAGCGCGAGAGTGAATGAGTGAGCGTGAGAGAGAGAGAGAGAAAGAGAGAGAGAGAGAGAGAAAGAGAGAGAGAGAGAGAGAGAGAGAGAGAGAGAGAGAGAGAGTGTGTGTGTGTCACTATTTTTACTTCACACACTGTTTATGTACACATTTTTCTCCATGTTTAACATTTTTATGAGACTGCTCATGACAAGTGTCAGTGTATGTGTGTGAGTAAAGTGTGGGAGTTTGTTCATACTAGTTTGAGACATTTTGTATGTGTCTAGATGTGAGGAGGTATGAGTGTATGTGGAGGATGTGTGTGAGTGTGGGGATATGTGTGGGTGGGGGTATGCGTTTGGATGGGTTGGGGTGTGTGGGTTTTGGTGGGTAGTGATATTTGTGGGTGTTGGTGGGATGTGTGGATGGATGTGTGGGGGTGAAAGTAGGGGTGTGGGAATGGGTGTGGAGGATGTGTATATGGGTGGAGGATATGTGTATGGGACGGATGCGGGGGATGTGTGTTTATGTGGGTGAAGATGTGTGGATGGTTTGAGGAAGTATGTGTGGGTGGCGGGGTTGTGTGGGTAGGCGATTGTGTTGGGTGGATTGGGGATGCAAGGGCGGGTGGGGAGAAGTGTATGGTGTGTGGGTGTGAGATATGTGTGCGGTGTGTTGGTGCGGGATGTGTGCATGATGTGTGGGTGGAGGGTATGTTTGTGGTGGTATGGTTGAGGATATGTGTGTGGGTGGAGGATAGTAAGTGGTGTGGGGGATGTGTGTGATGGGTGCGGGGAATGTGTGTATGGGTTGGGTATATGTGGGAGTGAGTAGGGGATGTGTGGTGGTTGGGGGAAGTATGTGGGGGTGTATGGGTGGGAGATGTGTGCGTGGATGGAGAATGAGTGGGTGAGGGTGTGTGAGTGGCTTAGGGATGTGTAGGTGGGTGAGGGATTTGTATGTGTCGGGGTGGGATGTGTGAGTGGGTGGAGGATGTGTGTGGGTAGGGGTATTGTGATCGAGAGATGTTTGGTTGGGGTGGGTGGGTGGGGGTGTGGGTGCGTAGTGGAGGATGTATGCATGAGTGAGTGTGTGTTGGTGGACGGGTAGGGAATGCGTGTGTGTGTGGGGAGAGGTGTGTGGTGTCTTGGTTGGGGAAATTGTGTGGGTGAGGTATGTGTGTATTTTGTGATGTGTGAGTGGGGGTATGTGGGGTGGATGGGTAAGTGTATATGTGTGGGTGGGAATATTGTGTGGTATCTGGGTGGGGGATATGTGTGTGGTGTGTAAGTGGGGATGTGTTGGTGAGGGAAATGTGTGTGTGTGAGGTGCGTGGGTTGGGAATATTGCGTGGTAGGCGGTGTATGTGATGTGCGGGTTGGGGATTGTGTGGTGGGGGATTGGGTTAAGGCATGTGTGGGTGGGTGGAAGTTGTATGTGTGGGTGGTGGGGTGTGTGTGAGTGGTTTGAGGATGTATGGGTGGTTAGGGAGATGTGTGTGTGGGGGGGAGGGGGGGGGGGAAGGGACATGTCAGTTGGTGGGGATGTGTGTGTATGGTTTGGGGATGTGTGAGTGGATGTGCGATGTGTGGGTTGGTGGGGGATTGTGTGCGTGGGTGGGGAATATGTGGTCGATGGAGATGTGGCTAGGGGATGGATGGTTTGAGGTGTGGGTGGGGAGAGGATGTGTGGGTTAGGATGTGGATGGGCGTGGGATGTGTGGGTTAGTGGGGGAATGTTTGTGGTTGGCGAGTGTGTTTTGGTTGGGGGATCAGGTGAGGGCAGTGTGTGTGAGTGGGGGATGTGAGCGAGGGGGATGGGTCGGTTGGTGGGGTATGTATGTGTCCCTGGTGTGCGTGTGTGTGGGTAGGTGGGTTTGTGTGTGTGGGTGGGGTGATGTATGGATAAGTGGGAGATGGGCCTCATAACATGGTAATAAGCCTTGTTTATGTTTACAACATTCATTTCACAATGTTTATTTTACTTCTTATGTAAATGTATAATGCTCTTGATGAACGAAAGACGATTGATTGGAAGGGCCGAATGTAAGACGGGCCTGCGCGCCCAATTTGTGACCCTAATAAAGTTGCTTTGATTTGATTTGATTTGATTTCCTACGCGCCATTAGTGTTGATTGTGCATAGGATAGCCGTAGTCTTGTCTCCAATGTAGTTTCTATTCTGTTTCTTTTACCCATTCTCATATAATCTTTATACACCTTCAATAGCACGCCAAGTACTAGACTCTGAACATATGACACAGAGGCCTTCAGTGTGCTGTGCACAACACACAAACTTATGTTGTTAATATTTGCCGATACGGCTGCAATACATGCATATAAACCGCAATTATACAATCAAAATGACCCGATAGTCTCTTTAAAATTACCGCCGTAACACCGACAGTGAAACATGACAGTGTTTTGTTTATTTGTTTTTTATTTTATTTATATGCCACGGATAGATTTATAGGCGGAAACTATCCTCTGTAGAACAGAACTGTTTCATCTGTGCTTGGAAGCTTGTGTCTGTTTCCTTTCACCTTGTTTCGCATATTCCCAAATTAATAATCTAATATATTTCATTTATTCTACCATCCTTTCCTAATTTATACACAGTTTGAACATTCTAGCTGCCAATCCTGGAGAGTTCTCTTGGTAAAGGGATGTTATTCAGTGATCAGGACTCCTTGCAGCTTTCTCCTCGAGCGTAATTGTGTGTGTAAAAAATGTGTGTATGGGTGGGGGATATGTGTGGGTGTGTGGTGGTTGGAAGAAGTATGTGTGGGTGGTGGGGGTGTGTGGGTGGGAGATGTGTGCGTGGATGGAGAATGTGTGGGTGGGGGTGTATGAGTGGCTTAGGGATGTGTAGGTGGGTGAGGGATGTGTATGTGTCGGGGTGGGATGCGTGAGTGGGTGGATGATGTGTGTGTAGGGGTATTGTGATCGAGAGATGTTTGGTTGGGGGTGGGTGGGTGGGGGTGTGTGAGTGCGTAGTGGAGGATGTGTGCGTGAGTGAGTGAGTGTTGGTGGATGGGTGGGAAATGCATGTGTGGGTGGGGAGATGTGCGTGGTGTGTTGGTTGGGGATATTGTGTGGGTGGGGTATGTGTGTGTGGGTGGGGGTATGTGGGGTGGATGGGTAAGGGTATCTGTGTGGGTGTGGGTGGGAATATTGTGTGGTATGTGGCTGGGGGATATGTGTGTGGTGTGTAGGTGGGGATGCATGGTGGTATGTAGGTGTGGGATGTGTTGGTGAATGATATGTGTGCGGTGTGTGGGTTGGGAATATTGCGTGGTAGAGGATGTATGTGATGTGCGGGTGGGTGTGTGTGTGATGGGGGATTGGGTTACGGCATGTGTGGGTGGGTGGAGGATGTATGTGAGGGTGGTGGGGTGTGTGTGAGTGGATTGGGGATGTATAGGTGGTTAGGGAGATGTGTGTGTGTGTCGGGGTAGGGAGATGTCAGTTGGTGGGAATGTGTGTGTATGGTTTGGGGATGTGTGAGTGGATTTGCGATGTGTGGGTTGGTGGGGGATGTGTGTGCGTGGGTGGGGAATATGTGGTCGATGGAGATGTGGCTGGGGGATGGGTGGTTGGAGGTGTGGGTGGGGGAGAGGATGTGTGGGTTAGGATGTGTATGTGGGTGGGCGTGGGATGTGTGGGTTGGTGGGGGATGTTTGTGGGTGGCGAATGTGTTTTGGTTGGGGGAACAGGTGAGGGCAGTGTGTGTGGGTGGGGGATGTGTAGGAGGGGATGGGTTGGTTGGTGGGGTATGTATGTGTCCCTGGGTGTGTGTGTGTGGGTAGGTGGGGTTGTGTGTATGGGTGGGGTGATGTATGGTTAGGTGGGAGATGGGCCTCATAACATGGTAATTTGCCTTGTTTATGTTTACAACATTCATTTCACAATGTTTATTTTTCTTCCTATGTAAATGTATAATGCTCTTGATGAACGAAAGACGAGTGATTGGAAGGGCCGAATGTAAGACGGGCCTGCGTGCCCAATTTGTTACCCTTTTAAAATAAAGTTGATTTGATTTGATTTGATTTAATTACTAATCTGGAAGCACTTCTTTTACTATTGGTCCGCGGAGTTATTCTCTTTCTTTGTGTGAGTTGTTCAAGGTGAGTTGGATTTTATGTCTTGGTTTTCCTACGCGACCGGTAAGCCTGTCCCAAGCCCAGCCCTTCTGTGTCATCTCTGACGACCTGCACGGTAAGTTAGTGTTCTTATTCTGTGCTAAACCTGCGGATCCCGGTAACAAACGGGCGACAGCGAAATAATCTAGACACTAAATCGTGCAATCGATTGTTTGTGTGTTCATTATTTAAGTTTATATGCTGTTTTTGAATCCTGTTCTGTGTGAATTTGTTTGTGGTATATTTATTATCAGAAGGGTAAAAAAAAAAAAGAAAGCCGTTTGGCATTTGAATACTAGTTTATTCACAGGCATGCAACAATATAAACAATTTATGTTCCTGACTTCCTTATATGCATTCCCTACCTCTTATCTGTTTATAGAATTATATAGTTATATTTACACATATTTTCTTGTTTTAGAGTAATTAATCACACGGCTTACTCCTCAACTATTATTAGGTCATCAAATTTCCCCAACATTCTAATAATTCCGGGTTAGTTAGTTAGTTAGTTAGTTAGTTAGTCGCAGTTCCAACTTCACAGCAACGGGTCGTCCCCATTATGCTCCATTCCTGTGCCACAAAACGCTCCCCACTGCCCAATGTGAAAAGTGGAAAAGACAGGAGTCATGACAATTAACAGCCAGCATTGTTTCCCAGGAATCAGACGACGCATGTGACGTGGACAGTCGCAAGCTCATGTCTTTCTGCGTCCTTGCTTTCTGTGACAAGCCACTTAACGAGTCCCGGAACGTTCCCAATAATCATATGCTTGTTTTATTTGCCGGGAGATTACTTTATTATAGTCAACGGGTTATAATTAGCTCTCTCATTTGTCTAAATTTCTTGCGTTATGACATGTTTGCTAAAGTCACAGAACTTGTTCAAGTATGATTGCTAAGTCACAGAAGTGTTCACACATGTTCTCTCTATCACAGAGGTGTTTACACACGTTCTCTCTGGCACATAACTATTCACACATGTTCTCTCTATTACAGAACTGTTCACACATGTTCTCTCTGTGACATAATTGTTCGGACATGTTCTCTCTATTACAGAACTGTTCACACATGTTCTCTCAGTTACAGAACAATTCACACATGTTGTATCTGTCATATAATATTTCACATATGTTCTCTCTACCATAGAAATGTTCACACATGTTCTCTCTATCACAAAACTGTTCTTAGATGTTCTCTATATCACAGAACTGTTCACACATGTTCTATCCATCACAGAATTGTTCACACATGTTCTCTCTATCACAGAACTATTCTCAGATGTTCTCTCTATCACAGAACTATTCTCAGATGTTCTATCTATCACAGAATTGTTTACACGTGTTCTATCTATCACGGGACTGTTCACGCATGTTCTATATCCTACAGAACTTTTCAGAAATGCTATATCTGTCACAGAAGTTTCACACATGTTCTTTCTATCACAGAACTATTCTCACATGTTCTTTCTATCATAGAACTGTTCTCACATGTTCTCTCTATCACAGAACTGTTCACAGATGTTCTTTCAATCACAGAACTGTTCACATATGTTCTCTCTGTCACAGAGGCCTTCACAGATGTTCTCTCTATCACAGAGGTGTTCTCACATGTTCTCTCTATCACAGAACTGCTCACACATGTTCTCTCTAACACAGAACCCATTGGCAAATGTTCACTCATTAAAACAACTAGTTACATACAAGCCCCCCCCCCCCCACCACCCGGGGTTTAATCCCCACACAACTCAGTCTCCGTCCACAAGCAGCTAACCGTTGACTGAGCGTACCCCTTAGCAAGAAACTGCTTCGAGACACATTTATCTTTACGGTGTTATATAAGTCTCAGAAATGTCCATGAACCCAGTATAGGTCAAACACATGAACACCTGGGAGCGTTACGCTGTGTCTAGAATGTTCTGACCATTTAAAGAAGAGACGTGATATGTTGGTTCCGTGATGTTATACATAGAACATACATCAGCTGCTGGTGAACCTTGAGAAATACATTCACATAAATTGATTGGCGTTGATAGAAGAGGAAGGAAAGACGTGGCGATCAGAGGGATCACTAGACATAGTTAAAAACTACAGACCAGACCGGGATTATTACCTATCTCTCCCAAAGGACGACAGCCGGTCTCTGAAACAATAAGTGTACTTGGACCAACTACTAACAACATACCACAACAGGCGGCATTTCTTGTGCTCGTTTTCTGAGGACTTTTATTCGTCCCCTGGGTTCCTTCGTGTGATATCTTTCTCATGTCCATTCTCTGCCTCGGGAGGTATCCGTCCCTCTCCTGTCCAGTCTCTGCTTCTGGAGGTCTAGTCGCTCGCTTGAGCACCCGATGGTCGGGGGTTCGGTTCGCACTGAGTCCGAATGTTTACAACTGACCCGGCCTCCAAGACTCACATGGCAACCAGGGACTGACCTGGGAAGTAGCGGCGGCCGACCTGGCACTGACCACGGCAGCCACCCAGTGCCGGGTGGACTCCAATATGGGTGTAGCACCACTTGCGCTGTATCCCTCAAGACGTCAGAAAGGATCCTTATGGGCCTGAGTTTGCCGTGTGGGACTTGTTTGCAGGAGGAGTTTAGTTTTAACATTTGTTAACATTCATATCTTTGTATTATTATTACTTCTGACATTGATGTACCTCCATGCAATGATACCAAACTATCTAGTATCTTCTTTCTTGGTCTCCTCCTGTCTATCTTTCTCTCCAACATTTCCGGTGTCATTCTCTTTCATGTCAACTGACAAAGATATACTGCATCTGATATTCTTCATTTTGTGACTTCTGCTTTTGCCAGAGATATACTTACTTCAGGGGGTCCATCTGGAGTGGCTATGGTTGAGTGAAACAGGCGTCTAATGCCTTCATGACTTCAGATCTTTCTCCAGGCCAGGCGGGGGAGCCAGGTAATGAGCCAGCTGGTTTGTTGGACTCCAGGTCACCACATGATAAGAATTATTCACACTCCTGCGGGGGGATGCGTGGTCTCGAGGTATGGTGTCCGCCTCGAGTGCTGAAGGTCCCGGGTTCAAGCCCCGGTGATGACCAGGATTTTTTCACTTGGACGTCTAGTAATAAAATTTCCCCTGGTCTCTGGGTAGTGAGATCGGACGCCCGTGTGTATTGTTGCTTTCGTAAAAAATCCCTTGGCAGTTGGAAATCGAAAAAGAGTAGCCTAACGGTGATGCCCGGGCTAAATTTCGAGTTTAAAATCTGCCCAAAGTATTTCAGGATCCTCGCTGGTGCTACGGAGTTCGTGCACTTAGCTGAGTTTCTCCAAACTCAGGTTTGAGTTAGGAGGAGAACCGGAGCACTTATGGGTTAACCCATGTGCCGTGATGTTGATCCATCGACTAAATCAAACACGATAAGGATGAACAAAGGACATATGTTGTGTCACACGCAACAGGCTGTTACAAGGGGATTCAGAAGGTACTGACAAATGAACCCGACCAGGACTGTTGTCACGTAACAACGTGTGGTAGTATCAGGCGTGACCACAGATCGAGACGGCGTGGCTGCACTCACAATCAGCGCGCCTCGAGGACAATCAACGTCTCTATTCTACAACTGCCGACTTAGAACGTACAAAGAATGACTCGCGTGTGATGACGTGGATTCTAGTCAATCAATCAATCAATCAGGTAATCGTCATGCTTCTTGGAGTTGCCATGTTCGACTTGTTTGTATTAGTTTGCATGAGGGATTTAGTTTTAATATCTGTTAATATTCATACGCCGGTCTCCCTGGCGAAGGGATTAACGACTTTCTCCGTAATCCATGTAAGGAACACAGCTGCGCGAGATTCGGCAGTGGATCGCGTCGCGTTGGTTACTTAGGGGTATGTGAGCCGGGCGCTCAAAAATCAATGGCAAACTACTGAGCGTAATCTTGCCAAGAACATCAACAACAGCTGAAAAATGCTGGTGTTGACTGCACCGTCCTGTAAGGGATTTACAACCTAACAAAAAAACATTCATACCTTTGTATTATTATGATTACTGATTTACTTCCATCCCATGATGTCAAACTATCTAGTATCTTATCTCTTGGTCTCCCCAAGCCTCTCTTTCCCTCCATATTTCCCGGTGTCATGCTCTTTCATCTCAACTGACTAAGATATATTGTATATAATATTTTTAATTTTGCTAGTGCTGCTTTCGATTGGCTATTATACTTTAAACTTTGTAATAAATCTGTCATCTGCTGTCACCAAAGTACACAAACTTACTTGTACACATTGTCTGTGCTTCAGACCAGTTCCATTAATGTTGACGCTACATTAGGGATGAAATGTGTTTGTAATTACCATGACTTCTGTTTTTGTCTGTAATTACCATGACTTCTGTTGCTGTCTGTAATTACCATGATTTCTGTTGCTGTCTGTAATTACCATGATTTCTGTTGCTGTCTGTAATTACCATGACTTATGTTGTTGTCTGTAATTACCATGATTTCTGTTGTCTATAATTACCATGATTTCTGTTGCTGTCTGTAATTACCATGATTTCTGTTGCTGTCTGTAATTACCATGACTTATGTTGTTGTCTGTAATTACCATGATTTCTGTTGTCTGTAATTACCATGATTTCTGTTGCTGTCTGTAATTACCATGATTTGTGTGGTTGTCTGTAATTACCATGACTTCTGTTGTTGTCTGTAATTACCATGATTTCTGTTGTCTATAATTACCATGATTTCTGTTGTCTGTAATTACCATGACTTCTGTTTTTCCTCTAGATCATTTCAGGATCTGGTGCTGTTCAAAGGGATTATGAACGAAATTCGAATCATGCACACCGCATGTTTGAAACAGCTGTGGGCCATTTGGCAGCAGACCGCCTTGGTTTCCATACAATGGTATGAGTGCCGGTCGTTCATAAAGCAATGGCAAACTACTGAACGTAAACTTGTCCAGGAAATCACAAACTGCCATCAAATGCTGGGGTTGACTGCGACGTCCTGTAAAAGATATGCAACTAACGTTTTTGTTTGTAGATTTCAGGTCACCCCAGGAGGATTGTAGCCATGGCAGTATGTATGCTTCTGGAGTAGAGTCAGGGAGTAATGTAACTGGTCACTCAACCTCATACTGCCATGCCCTAGTACAGTGGTTCTCAACCATTTTTGGCTCGTGCCCCCCTTCACCATATTTTCAGAACGTCAACCCCCCCCCCCCCCCCCACACCTACACAGTATACGTAAAAATGGAAGGTAAATATGTTAAAACAGGTCTAGACATCCACATAAAACGTGATTTGTGGGACTACTTACTTTATAAAATGAATTTTAGAAGAATGAGACGTGCATAACTGTAAAGTATGAAGGGAAAAGCAATATCAAGTAATCGGTTCTTGTATTAACGCGGTCTTGAAATGATCTTCATTCCCCCCCCCCCCCTGGAAACCCTAAAATTCCCCCCTGGGAGGGAGTTCCCCACCGGTTGAGAACCACTGCCCTAGTATGTGTGAATTGTTTCTGAGATAGACAGGAAGAGAGTAATGGAATTGGTCACTTAACCTCATACTGATATGCCCTGGTACAAGTGAATGTCTAATACAGTGGTTCTTAACTGGTGGGGAATTCCCCCCCCCCCAGGGGAGAATTTTAGGGTTTCCGGGGGGGGGGGGGGAAATGAAGACCATTTCAAGATCGCGTTAATACAAGAACAGATTACTTGATATTGTTTTTCCCTTCATACTTTACAGTTAAGTACGTCTCGTCCTTCTAAAATTCATTTTATAAAGTCAGTAGACCCACAACTCATGTTTTATGTGGATGCTAGACTTGTTTTAGCATGTGCTATTAAATTTACCTTACATTTTTATGTATACTGTATAGAGGTAGGGGATTTTTAGATAGGAAATATGAAAGGGGGGAATGACGTTCTGAAGAAGGGGGGGGGGGCACGGGCCAAATTTTTGATAGGAAGAGGGGGGGATGACATTCTGAAAATATAGTGAAGGGGGGTACAGGCCAAAAAAGGTTGAGAACCACTGGTCTAATATGTCTTACTCTTTAGCAGTCATGGACATTTCTGTTACAATCACACAATGAACAAGAAGACATGATGAAATCAGTGCTATTACTCCCAAGTTGGCAATTCAATTAAGTCATTAGTTTTTATTGATAATATATGCATAAATTACCAGGATTTTCTGAATACAACTGCCAAAAAAAAAAAAGACTGGTATCAATATGGATATAAACAGTTCATATAAATGGTTCTTCAATATGATGTATTAAGGGATGTTTATTCTAGGAAGTATGGTAAACTATGGTAGGCAGGTGGAGCAGCAATGATGAAACTTGATGTGTGAGGTGACAAAGTAATCAACCATGTAGAGAATGACCTGTGCATGTAGCATGCTGGTTCAGCTGGTCAAATGTCAACCACTATTAAAGTTACACAAACATACACACGTGCACATGCGTGTGTGTGTGTGTGTGTGTATGAATGTGACTGGATGAAAGCACATTACACAGTACAGTTAACAGAAAAACACAATATGTAATGAGAATAGTAGCTCCTTGTTCAACGCTTGCCTTTGTGTATGTCTATATAAAGATGTATGTAACCAACCATGCCTTGACTAAACCATGTGTGGGACTGAACCATGTGTGGGACTGAACCATGTGTGGGACTGAACCATGTGTGGGACTAAATTATGTGTGGGATTGAACCATGTGTTGCCTAAACCATATGTGTGTTAAACCATGTGTTGACTAAACCATGTGTGGGACTGAACCATGTGAGTGTGACGAGTACTGCAAGACTTGACTAAAACTGTCACACTCAAGAAAATTAGCTATATCTTATAATGACAGTTCTAAACATTATATAACTATAAATACTACATTTCTAAACACAACCTGCCTACACTGATCAGAAGACTACAATCATTCTATTTCTATACATATTATGTTCAAAACTGATCAGAAAACAAGTGATTACACATGTCTAAACATTCCCAGCATGCACATTTGAGTTGCTCATCCGAGAAGGTCATGTGTCTAAGCCACTACTCCAGAATCTGGGGGGGGGGGGGGGGGAGAAGTATGCCACCGTTTTGTTATCTTGTAAGAGTCCACAATTTAAACCATGGGATGAACCAGAACTGCTTGAGACAGAGGTGGACGCTGTAAACTCTGAGCCAGTCTACCCACAAATCTTTTTTTTCTTCTTCTTTTCGTTCGCTTGAAAATGTCTATAACTGCTTAGACATGTTGTAATTTGGGCAGCCTTGGAGTATGTGCCCTGCTGTCTGCGACGCCAATCCACATGTGCACATGGCTGAGTCACCAATCTTGAATTTTGTATACAAGTGGTTGCGTAATCTATTGTGTCCTGTTCTGAGCCACAGAATAATGACTTGTTCTGGTCTGTCCATAACGTGGTAGTCGTCTTGAGCAGGTTTTCGTGGCTTTCTGACTGATTTGATCATTCTTTTCTTTTATTGGTATGTAACGGACACATCAGGCTATTCTTCTTTTGCTCCTTCCTGAGCCAATCGATCCGCTCTGTCGTTTCCAGGTCAAAGTGGGAGGTATTCACACCCTCAAACTAAAACAACATGGCTATCACTATGTGTACATTGTACACTGTTGTATTCTGGTGTACATTGTATTATGGTGTACGTTGTTGAATTTCGATTATGTGTTGATTATACCATTACGCCTACCCCATTCAACCTCACAGAGAAGTTACATGACATCCTTATGGCTTGTGTGTTGTCTGTGGCTTCTACATCCTCAACCACCGCCATGCCTGCCAAAAGATCGACTCGCTCGTTGCCTTCCACGCGTCCTGGTGACCTCCAAACTTGATATAATGCAAAGTCTGGTGTTTATACATGTAAAGTTATAACAGTCTGAAACTGTTCAAGGACTTTCTAGAGGACTAAACAGAGGACTTTATAGGGACACTGCGTTCCAAATGAGGCTGGATGAAAAAAACAAACATCAGACATCATAGAACAAGAAACAAATATGTACAACAACAGAATAAACATGACATGTACGATGTTGCGGGGCTGATATCACAAAGTTGAGTACTAGCTTATCATCACGGAGTCGATGATACAACAAACTGGGTTATAGCATAAAACGTTGAATAATATGCAAATAAGGAGCATTTAACATGACTTGTTGAAGCATTGCTGCAAATAGTCAATCTGGCATACGGAACAATGACTTCTGATGTATGAAATGGGAAACCTCTGGGGTCATTACATGGTAGGTTAATACATGCTGAGGGTACTGATTGTCACTAAGAGTGGGAACATGTCTGGAGACTTTAGACCTAGCTTCAGATGCCACGTAAAGTCCAGAGACTCTAGACCTGGCTTCAGATACCATGTAAAGTCTAGTTTCAAACCCAGTATAGAACTGCCACTGAAGTAGATCCATATCAGGAGAAACTAGACCATGCTTAAGATCCAGAAGAGACTACCCCCAGATGAAGACCCGGTATGTATGTTGGAAGAAGACTTTCCCCTGGAGTTGGTGCATGCTAGAAGAGATAGACCCTGGGTATGAACTACGTACAACCAGTACATTGTATCACTGTGTGTGGCATACGACCCAGCACATTGTGTCACTGTGTGTGGCATACGACCCAGCACATTGTGTCACTGTGTGTGGCATACGACCCAGCATATTGTGTCACTGTGTGTGGTGTCAGACCTGGCACATTGTGTCCCCATGTGTGGTGTCAGACCTGGCACATTGTGTCTCCGTGTGTGGTGTCAGACCTGGCACTTTGTGTCCCCATGTGTGGTGTCAGACCTGGCACATTGTGTCCCCCTGTGTGGTGTCAGACAATATTTTCCAAAATGAAGAATTTACAAACAATAGGTTGCAAAATTACATTCCGCAGCATCTCTGTAGTATATGGTATGTAAATATGAAAACCATGGCAATAACGAATCCTGAATATTTAACTCAGGGTGAACAATTCAGCACCAAATGCTCAGGTTATTTTTTATTGGAGAGTTTCTAACCCTATCAGATGATGTTTATTTATGGAACAAAATCCCACATTCCATTTTTATATTTTGTGTTTTTGTGTTTTTGTGTTTTTGTGTTTTTGTGTCTTGTGTTCTCTGAACCATGACCTAACTGTGTTCACTTGCAGTAATAGATGTGATCATCGTGATGTACACATATGCATAGTTGATGTGTGACAGATTTCTGTCATCTAGCAGGCCGTGCCAAAGACACTGACACTGCCCCGCTACTTTGCTTTGGCTGAAACGGCTCATATTGAGAGTACAATTTGTTGGAT
Source organism: Cepaea hortensis (assembly GCA_963921405.1). NCBI lineage: Eukaryota > Metazoa > Mollusca > Gastropoda > Stylommatophora > Helicidae > Cepaea > Cepaea hortensis. Next base: position 5,512,904 of record OY992888.1, on the reverse strand, counting down.
GATACATCAGATGTTGAATAAAATTTGTTGGATAAAACAGCGGATATAGTATATAATTTCTTGGATGATACAACGGATGTAGAAGCGATTTCTGAACAATTCATTTTCAGATAAATTAATCTAGACCCAAATACACTACATACAAGTGATTCATGACAAATTTAATCTATTCGGCAGTTTCTCATCACAATGCATATATTTGATAACTGTTACAGTAGCCATATTTGTGAATATATGAGAAATCGTACAAACATGAGAGATGTGTCAACGTAATCTGCCATATAACAACATAAATATCTGTGTAAATTTGATGCAAACTTATCAGAAAATAAAGGAGAAATGCCAGAAATGAAGTAAAAATAACATGAGATATCTTCATCCCCATACAACTGACAGAAATATAAGTTTCATATTAAAATAGATAATTATTCAAGAAAATAACAGTTCTTGAGTGAAAATAACAACAATTTAATTATAACAAGAGAATATTTATCAGAACATAACGAATTTGTATAATGTAACAATGATTTTATGTGGAATAAAACATTTTCAGCAAAACATTAACAACAAAAAAGATAACCTATTGAAGTCTAGTATTTAAAGCTTGTTTAATATATTGCGTTATATGATTTTGACCTAATAGATGGTCAGTTCTATTCACTATACATGGCCATAGCCTACTGGTGATCAAATCTATTCCCTAGGCATGTCTTCCTGATGGTAAAATCTATTCCCTAGGCATGTCTTCCTGATGGTAAAATATGTTTCCAAGACATGGCTTCCAGATAGTCAATTCTATTATCTCTATAGGAGTCTCTGTGGCGAAGTGGTCAAGCCGTTTGACTCGTGCTCCGAAGGTTGTGGGTTCGATTCTGGGCCGCGTCCTTCGGTTTACGAGTTAAATGTTTCGGAGACTCCTGTGGGTCGTCGCTAAAAGCTACGGAGTTCGTGCTTTGTGCGACGCTTTCCGTGCTGCGGAAAGAGACCGAGCCATATGGGATAAAACCCGGTGCAATGAAGTCGACCCTGTCGACTTTTAAGCGACTTTTTAATTCTATTATCTAGATATGGCTTGCAGATGGTAAACTCTATACCATTGGCATAGCTTCTATATGGTCAAATCTATTCCTTAAATACAACTTGCAAATGGTCAAATCTATTCACTAGTCATGGCTTCCAAATGGTCAACTCTATTTCAAAGATACGACCTCCAGATGGTCAATCCTATTCATTAGACATGAACTGCAGACAGTCAACAATATTCTCTTGACATAGTCAACTATATTTGCCACCCATGACCCCCAGATGGTCAAGACATAGCTATAATCTGCAAATGATCAAATCTATTTCCTTGACATGACTGAGATCTGCAGACAGTCAACTCTGTTGCAACGGAGTGCGCTGCCCACGGAGACTACCTTGTACCTGGTTGAAGAAAAGGAGAGCTCTGCCCATGGAGACAGTACTTGGGTACCTGGTCGAAGGAAAGTCTCTGCACCAACCTCACTCTATGTGAGCCCTTATGCACTGGACCCCAGAGTTAAATCTCACAGTCTTCCAGATGATTCTCAAGCAACCAGCCGTACGTGTGAAGCTATACCTAATGTAGTGATACTCTCCAAGCCACTAACTCTCAAGCCACGTGTTAGCACACTCATGTTCTGTCAGTTAACATCCAAGCAATCACACAACAAATGAAGAAAACAATCATAGTTAAACACAAACAATCATGAAGAAACAATCATGATATCAAATCAATAACATGAGGTCAGTATATATTAACAAATGTATAGTTTGCAATTAAAGATATATTATGCTAGAGAAGATCGCAAGCATTGAACAAGAATGAAATCATCATCATGCATGCAAATGATGCACATATCACAACAGTTAAAATACAAGTGGATGTGAAGATAACAAAGATGTGTCACTGATATTCACAAAAATGTTGTTTGATGTTCTTGTGTGACGATGGTTTGAAACACTCCTCTTTCTCTATATAAGGGTCCACTAACCAATCTAAGGCCCACCTTTTGAGTTTTCTATTCCCATTACAAAATGGTCTGCCCCATTGTGCCTCCCAGCTGCATTCAGGCCCATCTGGGCTGGAAAATGGTGCAAACAGAAAACAAGCCCCATTTGAAATGTTTACAGTAATTATTTATCATCATCATGTGCCACACTGATGAGGGTGAGCAGTCATGCCTCACACAATCACCTCATCGGAGTCACAGATCAGGTCTGTGTTCTTGTCCCGATTATGCTGTGCGACCAAGCCATTCAGGTATTGATCTGTCTGCCTCTCCCTTGCTCTTGTCCCATCACGTTTGTCAGTTGTCACTATATTTTCAAGCATAAACTAACATGGTCAATATTGACAGCAGAAGTAGAGGCAGTAAATCTCCAGGGTCAGACAAGATGATGGCTAGCCCATGGATCGTGCTGCTATTACTAATGCCCTTAGGGAGATGTCGAGAGTGGAGGACTTTGACACCTGTGAATCCACTTCATTGTCCAGAATGAGAGACTTGGGAGAAAGAACTGGCACGGCCAGACACGAAAAGCACATCAGGAGAATGAGGGGGCCTCGTCAACCATCACAGAACTGGTACTATTAGCTGCCGGACGCTGATGCATATGTTCGGGGAAGGATATGAGCACCTATGGATTTGACCAGAATGTAAGGACAATACCCCAATAGATAACTAAGTAACTAACTGTTGAAGAAATAAAAGCTGTTTAGAAATTGTGCATAGAAGTTGAATGCCTTATACAACAGTGGATACATATATATATATATATATATATATATATATATATATATATATATGATCTCTGTTTCCGTAACTCTAACACAGAAATCGGGTGCAGTAGATTTGACAGAACATCGCACAATTACTGTAATGTGGAGCTAGAACTGCGGGTCCTCCTGCAGGACACCCAGGTTCGAATCCTCAGTAAAGTGTGGATTTTTTTCTGTTGAGGCAAACCCTAACTTGCACAGTTCACGGCGACTGCACCAGCCAGGTGGTCTTTATTCCTCAGGCTCAAGACACCTCCCCCCCTCTCTGACCTACACTGCAAGGTACAACAGACAGTAGATGACAATGTAATGAGTCACGTGACTAACATATTTGTGAGAATTATACTGAGAATAACAAGACAAATAAAACCAGAAATTGGAGATAAGCGAGGTAGATCTGTGGAAGGCCAAGGCACAAACAACACCTTGTACACCTAGAGAATATTAATATTATAGATCTGTGGAAGGCCAAGGCACAAACAACACCTTGTACACCTAGAGAATATTAATATTATAGATCTGTGGAAGGCCAAGGCACAAACAACACCTTGTACACCTAGAGAATATTAATATTATAGATCTGTGGAAGGCCAAGGCACAAACAACACCTTGTACACCTAGAGAATATTAATATTATAGATCTGTGGAAGGCCAAGGCACAAACAACACCTTGTACACCTAGAGAATATTAATATTATAGATCTGTGGAAGGCCAAGGCACAAACAACACCTTGTACACCTAGAGAATATTAATATTAACAGAAAGAATTTCGAAATGAACAGGTATATATTTATGCTTTATTGTCTACCCTACAATATATGACAAGGTGAAATACGAAGAAATAATCTGAATTTTGCACAATTTAAACATTGTTGGTAAAGATATCAGAATAATAATCAAAATATAATTGCAACAAAAAATCAGTAATTCAAATTGACAACCGAACGAGAACCTTTTATAAGATAAAATAAGGTTAGTGTGGACAATGGCTAGGCAAGGACACTCATTTATTCCTAGCCCCTCTTGTCTCTTCTACATATTGTTCTTAGTGAGAGACATACCCCCAAAATAGTGTTTACCCACATCTGACCCCATCCTTGTGGGTGGAAGCTGGTAAATGGTGCTAGAGGATCCTAGATTAGTGAGGGGACCCTTTTTATTTGGTGGGGGGAGTAGTAGTTTCAAACCGCCACCATATATGTACTTTATGATGTCATTAATGCTGGAACCATATGATAGAATGTATTACAGCTGGTGGCATTTGTGTTAGAAATATGTATACCTGGTAATGACTGATGATGATGGTGATGTACGACAGATGTTTATGTACAGGCTAGGATGATAATGTCTGTACGATGACTGATGTTTGGTAACCAAGGTTGATGTATGATGGATGTTTCCTTATATACTAGCTTAGAATATCTGTATGATGACTGATGTTTGAGTATGATTGTGATGTAAGACAGATGTTTACGTAGATGATATGGAATGGCAGTGTATATTTAAATATGTTCTTGGTGGATGTTTATATATTCGTGGCAAGCTGATGTTATGTGGCAGATTTTTATATATATATGTGGCAGGCTGATGTTGTGTGATATATCTTTATATACATGTTAGGATGGTAATATATGAGGCATAAGAACACAAGTTTTTTGAATGCTGATAACAAAGTGTGATAACTATTCTATACGTGCTAGAAGACAAGACATATGTCACAAACATTACTTTTATCCCATTGATATACGCTATGTACATACACCATACTGTGTACACTGCACTACTAAGTGAAGTGTACAATTGTAAATATATTCATCGTGCAAACATACATTTTCAGTAGAGGATGATACCTGATGTCAATGAAATATGTCTCTTCAAATAACAAGCCGGCACATCATTAGTTGATGGTCCTGTGTCACATACAGAAACTTGTTCTCATTTCTATTTCTTACTTAACTTTTAAAATAAGTGCACACACACAAAATACATGTGCATGCATGAACACATACATACACACATATATATAATTTTCAAAAGAAGAAAGTATAAGACAAGTTCTGTTTCCTCTACCTCTCATTATCTGGTGTATATTCCCTAGTCAGTATGCATCACCCACATGGTTCTTTGTGTGGGTTAAAAGTCCAACAATAAACCCATGCTCTAACCCATGTGGATAACATGTTCAACACTAAACATATAACATATGTATCCCATAACCACTACGTCAACAGCTAAACTAAGCCAACCCGCTGACAAGATTCTGTGGATACAATATTTAACCACGGATCCATGGGCTAGTGTCCAAGGATAACAAGTTAAACATTTAGAATCCACACTGATAACAAGTTAAATGTTTATAATCCACACCAACAACATTTTAACGTAACCAAACAACATGGATTAAAGTCAGCAACAACAAACACACAGCTATCTTGGCCTACACTAAGTCCCATAACTCTAATTGATTAGCTCTGAGAAAACACAGATTGACATACATAAATACACATGTAGGAAAGCACGGATTAATCTAAGATTTTAACATGGAGTTTAACCTCACACTATGACATCCTCTCTAGAATAATAACATATCACTTTAATATGAAGACATTCTCTATAGAATGATAAAATAATTTTAACATGAAGTTTCACCTCACATGAAGACATCACTCTAGAATGATAACATATCAGTTTAACATGAAGACATCCACTCTAAAATGATAACTTATCATTTTAACATGAAGAAATCCTCTCTAGAATAATAACATTTTTTTAACATGAAGACATCCTCTTTAGAATGATAACATGATTTTAATATAAAAAATAACCTTTCATGAAGATATCCTCTCTAGAATGATAACATGATGTTAACATAAAGATTAACCTCACATGAAGACATCCTCTCTAGAATGATAACATGATGTTAACATAAAGACTAACCTCACACGAAGACATCCTCTCTAAAATGATAACATGATTTTAACATAAACATTAACCTCACATGAAAACATCCTCTCTAGAATGATAAGATCCACAGTCAACAAATGCCAGCAGAAGTCGGATGTGTCTGCCTAACAGTGCAAGAATGCAGTTTTACTGTAAACAGGCACAACACAATCACGTCCAAAAAAAATTTCCGGATGAACGCAGAAGAAAAAGAAGAAGAATGATAAGATGATTTTAACATAAAGATTAACTTCACATGAAGATATCCTCTCTAGAATGATAACATGGTTTCAACATAAACATTAACCTCACATGAAGACATCCTCTCTAGAACGATAACATATGTTACCATGAAGACATCCTCTCTAGAATGATACTTAATTCATGAAGTTCTCCAAGCAACAGCAACATGCAAAAGGTAGAGTGGTTACACACCCTGAATCAATAATTATACAATACTAGTTAGATCACATTGTGGATAACAAACCCATGGAGTCTGTCACAGATGAAGACCTGGAAATGTTCACTGATTAAATTAACAGCTGCGGCCTGGAGATGCCAGACTTGGAATTTCCCCATGGGAGTCAGTCTCTCCTGAAAATCACCGTCACCATCTGCCACAGCTGGTTCAATGTTTTCAATGATTATTATCTCGGAAGCTCTTGAGCAAAACAACAAAATTATGATCCATAAAACATACACACACATATACAGGTCATGTCTGCCATGTCACCTCAAGTGGGCATCTACACAAACTGACAGCAGTCATTTATGACAACTCAGCCAATCAGAAGCTATATATATATATGTCTTACGCTCAATACCATATCTCTTGTACTTGATTCATAACTGACCACATGTTCATTAAATTAACTCATGTAATGACACAGCCTGACCATACGGCACACTAATATACCCAACTAACGGGCACCCACTGAGGCGTAGAGTTGATTTCTTCAATTGCTTTTTCTAAAGTCTGAATTGTTTCATCGATATCGTTGTTCACAATCTTCAGGTCAAAGAAGTGGCCGTATGCCTTCTCCAGCAGTTTGCTTTCGCTGGCCAGTCGCTCCAGACTAGAGTCCTGGCAACGAGAAAACATAACTGTTAAACATGTCATCTGGCCATAGCGTTTGTTTGTATGTGTAATGTGCTTGTATGTGTAATGCTTTTGTTTGTGTAAGGTGTTTGATTATTTAGGTAAGGTTTTTTTATATGCATAATGCGTTTGATAATAAGTGTAATGTGTTTGATAATAAGTGTAAAGTATTTGAGTTTAAATGTAATGTGTTTGAGTGCACATCACGGAGATGTGATAAAAAGGATGATCTTCTTAAAAAAGAGGATGTGCATCTGACAAACTGAAGATGATGCCACTAACAACATGAACAGGCTGTAATGTAACATGTAACAATGAGACATGTGGAGAAGCTGAGTGACAGAGTTTGATATCATAAGAGAAAATAATAACAGTTTCATATCAAGAGAGAAAATAATAACAAAGCTTCATAACAAAAGAGATAATAATAACAAAGCTTCATATCAAGAGAGAAAATAATAACAAAGCTTCATATCAAGAGAGAAAATAATAACATTTCATATCAAGAGAGAAAATAATAACAGTTTCATATCAAGAGAGAAAATAATAACCAAACTTCATATCAAGAGAGAAAATAATAACATAATTTCATATCAAGAGAGAAAATAATAACAGAATTCATATCACGAGAGAAAATAATAAGAGTTTCATATTAAGAGATAAAATAATAACAGTTGTTTCATATCAAGAAAGAAAATAATAACGGTTTCATATCAAGAGAGAAAATAACACCAGTTTCATATCAAGAGAGAAAATAATATTCGAGCCTCATGTGAAGAAAAAATAATATCTGAGCCTGGTGTCAAGAGAAAATATCTCTCATAGATGAATATAAGATAACACTCAATTAACCAGATTAATCACAATATAATTACTAACTTGCCATTGGTGAGCATAGATATGAAGAATACAACCAACAATGCATTAGTTGTATGAAATGCTAAATACATTATTTGTCAACTTTATAAGAAATAATATATTAAAATGCAGAGATATATTATAGTTTAATCTAACAAAGGTCAATGTAATGATTTACTGTATTTCTGGTACTACAGCCATAGGAATGTTGGAATTTCTAAGTATTACAATATAGGGGAGACTGGGGAGAAATGGACCAGCAATTTTGTAGTTTTCAATTTTTGCTCATCACCGGAACAGATTTTATCGAAACATAGCAAAACCATGACTAAAATGTTGTACATTCATTTATTTTAAAAGGGGACAACATTTAGCAATCTATTTCTATATGTTTCTTTACAAAATGCATTTCAAAAATGTATATGAACATGGGGAGAAATTGACCACCATTGGGGTGAAATGGACCAGCACGTGGGGAGCAATGGACCATAGTGGGGAGAAATGGACCTTTTTTTAAAAAGAAGCAGCAACAACTCATCCATATTGCTATAAGAAATAAATAATCATTAAAAGGATATTTGCAGTTTTTTTTATTATTTTAAGCGACAGTAAAAAAGTTTAATATGATATATTAATCTAATATAAAGTTTTATCGAACATTTATGCCTGCAAGACTTTCTTTGAAGACATAGCCATCTTTGGTCCTAGAAGTGGTTCCAGTGATTGTAGATCTAGTAAGCTGTGCTTTAATACATGCAATTCAGACACTGGCGACATCTTCTACCTTAGGCTTAACAAATTTACCAGCAACCTTCTCACTCTTGCACAAGAACTCTACCTCAACATCACCATCATCATCAATGTCTCCCCTTACAATTCCTACATAGTAAACACAAGTCTTCTTTGTTCCATATTCACATAGCACACACTGGCCTTCAAAAACCTCACGCACACCAGTCAAGCTAACCGTACACTCCTCATTTTCACCAAATGAAACATCAGAATCTGTGTCATCACAAAACGAAATGTCAGTTTCTGGATCTGAATCAACATCAAGTTCCTTCAGCAGCTGTCTCTTTGCCTTTTTGGGTGGAACTTTTGCTGCCTTTTCTTTCATCACCGCTCTTTCCCTAATTCGATTCATTTCTGGCGTAGAAGTAGCCAGCATAGTTTTTCCTCTTTCCCTCATATTATTTGAATCTTTTCGCGGACCAGCTTTTGGAATTCCTCTGAAAACATGAGGCGAAGTAAAGGAAGAAGTAGCTTTATGTTGAAGACTCCCTGATATTTCCTGCAAGTCATCTACAAGGTTCTCAACATTACACTCTTTCTGATTTTCATGAAATTCTTGTGCAGTTTGATCTGTGCTGGTACTACAATGTGGAGATGCTGATCCTGTCTGTTCATTGCTTTCTAAAGTGGCATTTTCACTGTCCTTGCTGATGGGCCTGTTCGTTATTTCTGAAGGCATAAAATCATATTCTGTAAAAACATCTTCGTTAAAGGGCCAAATACCTGACACTGCAAAGCCTGATTGAATGTTAATGGGAGTTGCCGCTTTAAGAAAAGCGTGGCCTCCTAGATTTGCAACTTGATAGATTGTCAGTGGTGTCCCAACATTTTTCATCAATCATGAATCACACGCATTGTTGTAGACCGACTTCATGGGTCCAAAAACTGAACGGTCCAAGGGCTGAGTTTTAGATGAGGTGTGTGGTGGCAACGTGATGACATGAATGTTGTTTTTCTTGCACAGTTCAAGTGATTCAAATGAAATGTGGGAATCGTGATTGTCCAAGATCAAAATCAAAGGGAAGTCTTTGGAAGGTCTTGAATGCTTAATGAAGTGATTTATAACTTTGACGAAATTATCACGGGTCATCCAACCTGATTCATTCACAAGGCCAAGGGAACATTCAGGTGCTCCAGCAAGCATAACATTCTTAAAATTTTTTCTGGGAAACACAAAAACTGGAGGGATAATGTGACCAGCAGCTGACACAATGCAACAGATTGTGACCAGTTCTCCTCTTTCTCTGGATGTCACCTGGCCTATTTGCTTCACTCCTCGTGGGGCAATTACTTTTGGCACTTTCTGTACAGTGGTCAGACCTGACTCATCCAAATTGTAGATTTGAGCTCCACTCACATTTAGTTTTGTAATGGTTTCCTTCACAATGTTGAAGAAGGTGCAAATATTATGTTTGTTGAAAGCTGTAGCTCTAGCCAGAGATGTTGCCTCAGGTTGCCTTATGGTCAGCTTGGGATTCCGACGCAAAAATCCACAAAGCCAGTCATTCCCTGCCATCATTTGCTCATCCCAGGTTAAAGGATGTGCAATGTTTTTGACTTTCGCCATCTCGTACGCCAAAATACGAACGTTTTTAGTTGTGAGTCCATGGAACATTCTTGCACAATCTTTCAAGTAACTAGCAAAATCAGCTTCTTGCTTAGCTGTGAAAACAAGGCTATGCCTATAATTTGGTACGAGTCTAGTAGGCAGACCATTTCCTTCTCTGTCTTTTGTAAGATTGTTATTGAGGGTAGAGCGAGCAATGCCATACTCCCTTGCAGCCTTCCTCACTTTCATTCCATTTTTCACAGCATTAACAGCTTCTCTCATACGTTCCTCCGTAACGAGACCCTTGTTGGTGTTTCTGATGTACAATCTTGGCATCTGAAACAAAAGAGTGACAGAATTATATAACATTTAGAATGGTAGGCCTATCATTTGCAAAGAAATACTGATCATAGCACGAATGGCGTGCATCTTTAATAAATCACTGAAATCAAATTTGTTAACAGTTTTATTGGTCTAGATTTAGACCCCAGTATTAAAAAGAATCAATAATGCTGATATTCGAATGCAATCTTCAACACTTTTAATAACAACAGACTGTCTTGTCAATTTCTTCTATGGGGAGAAATGAACCGGTCCATTTCTCCCCCATCAATGTATTAAACTATTCAGCCATAAAGTCTCTTAAATCTAATATTATATGCTATATTTTTTATATGAACTCTTAAATAACAAGTAAATAAAGATATTAACGTAATTACCTTGTCCTGATTCCTGACTATGCGTCTGCTTTACGATGGTGTCTGGAACTTGAAAAAGAAACTTTAGTGCAGAAAATTTTTCAAACTTTGCGTGGGAACGACCTGTGCGGGAAGTCGATGGCAAATGAAAAATTCGGACTATGTTTGATGTGGAAAACAAACTTATTATGGTTTCACTTTCATTGCATCACAGCCAGGGGCCAGAGAGGGGGTGGTCCATTTCTCCCCAGTCTCCCCTAAATGTGAATCTGGGTTGTATTCTGAGTCACAATACAACAAATGAATGTTGGATTTTAATGTCACTACACAATACTAAATGTGGGAGTTAATTCTATACTACACCAAGATGTTGTTGGATTGTCCTTACTTTGATGTGAATAATGGATAGTATTCTATCACTACACTGATATAAATGTTGGATTTCATTGTCCCTGTCCTGATGTAAATGTTGCATTTTATTGTCACTACACTGATGTGAATGTTGTATTTTATTGTCACATCATGCTGAATGTTGATTTTATTGACAGTACACAGATATAGCCGGTCTCTCTGGCCGAGGGGTTACAACACTTTCTCCGTAATCCCGTTTATCACGCAGAGTCTCGTAGCGGGAGAGAACTGGGAGCGGTTCGACCCCCGCTGGTGACTTGCGGGATACTGAGCCGGTCGCTCAGAAAGCAATGGCAAACTACTGAGCGTAATCTTGCCAAGAGATCAACATACAGCTGAAAGATGCTGCTGTTGACAGTGATATCCTGTAAAAGGATATGCAAAAAAAAAACACAGATATAAATGTTGGATATTGTCACTACACTGATGTAAATATTGAATTTTATTGTCATCACACTGATGAGAATGTTGGATTTTACTGTCACTAAATGGATGTGAACATTGAATTCTGTTGTCACTGTTATCAATGTGAATGTTGGATTTTGTTGTCACCACACCAATATGAATGTTGGATTCTGTTGTCACCACACCAATGGGAATGTTGGATTCTGTTGTCACCATCCAATGTGAATGTTGGATTCTGTTGTAACTATACCCATGTGAATGTTGGACTGTAATGTCACCACACCAATGTGAATGTTGGACTGTACTTTCACCACACTAATGTGAATGTTGGACTGTAATGTCACTACACCAATGTGAATGTTGGATGTTACTGTCACTACACCTGTATGTGTTCACTATCTCACATCATATAGTGTATGTTCTCAATGACACTGAAGTTGTACGGTAGGTTGTGTATTTTAGCAAGACATCTGAATATTATCTGTGTATGTCAACAATAAACCTTAATGTGAGGATGTATACTTTAAACAATACATGTTGATATTACACAGTACATGTGATCAACACTTGCCTATATGAAGCTATACAGCTAAACAATACATAGTGTGTATGGAGATTACACATTGCCCACACATGGTGTACACATACACTACACACCTCTGTATATAAGTGTACACTGAAACAACATTTCTCTGCACCCAAGTGTACACAAACCACAGACATAATACACTACAGTGTAGGCAGACTATCTAAGTGGGTGTGGTGCGGTGACTAACCATATCAGCAACAACAAAGGCACCAATAACAATATTACATAACTAAAACAAACAGGAGACAAACAAAGACATCTGCAGCTGAAACACCTGGCACACTCACAAACACCTGGCACCCTCACAAAGTCCAATTATTTCTACTACAATCAACACAAAATAAACCTGGCTCTGTTTCTTCGAACACAGATTTATTTTCCGATTAATGTTGATATTGAGCTACACTGGTATGGGCAGACTTGGGCTCATCATCTCGCTAGTGAGAGAAAGCCTGGCCACCTTGTATTCCATGCCTTATCACAAATCTCTAGCAGGTTTCTGCTGTGTTTCTGGGCACCTAACTTTATTTGTAGTGTGATTTACGCTACTATATATTTACAGTGTGATTTACGCTACTATAGATTTACAGTGTGATTTACGCTACTTTAGATTTACAGTGTGATTTACGCTATTATAGATTTACAGTGTGATTTATGCTACTATAGATTTACAGTGCGATTTACGCTACTATAGATTTACAGTGTGATTTATGCTACTATAGATTTACAGTGTGATTTACGCTACTATAGATTTACAGTGTGATTTACGCTCTTTAGATTTACAGTGTAATTTATGCTACTATAGATTTACAGTGTGATTTACGCTACAATAGATTTACAGTGTGATTTACGCTACAATAGATTTACAGTGTGATTTACGCTACTATAGATTTACAGTGTGATTTACGCTACAATAGATTTACAGTGTGGTTTACGCTACTTTAGATTTACAGTGTGATTTACACTCTTTAGATTTACAGTGTGATTTACGCTACTATAGATTTACAGTGTGATTTACGCTACTATAGATTTACAGTGTGGTTTACGCTACTTTATATTTACAGTGTGATTTACACTCTTTAGATTTACAGTGTGATTTACGCTACTATAGATTTAAGTGTGATTTACGCTACTATAGATTTACAGTGTGATTTACGCTACTATAGATTTACAGTGTGATTTACACTCTTTAGATTTACAGTGTGATTTATGCTACTATAGAATTACAGTGTGATTTACGCTACTATAGTTTACAGTATGATTTACACTACTATAGATTTACAGTGTGGTTTACGCTACTTTATATTTACAGTGTGATTTACACTCTTTAGATTTACAGTGTGATTTATGCTACTATAGAATTACAGTGTGATTTACACTACTATAGATTTACAGTGTGGTTTACGCTACTTTATATTTACAGTGTGATTTACACTCTTTAGATTTACAGTGTGATTTATGCTACTATAGAATTACAGTGTGATTTACACTACTATAGATTTACAGTGTGGTTTACGCTACTTTATATTTACAGTGTGATTTACACTCTTTAGATTTACAGTGTGATTTATGCTACTATAGAATTACAGTGTGATTTACACTACTATAGAATTACAGTGTGATTTACACTACTATAGATTTACAGTGTGGTTTACGCTACTTTATATTTACAGTGTGATTTACACTCTTTAGATTTACAGTGTGATCTATGCTACTATAGAATTACAGTGTGATTTACACTACTATAGATTTACAGTGTGGTTTACGCTACTTTATATTTACAGTGTGATTTACACTCTTTAGATTTACAGTGTGATTTATGCTACTATAGAATTACAGTGTGATTTACACTACTATAGAATTACAGTGTGATTTACACTACTATAGATTTACAGTGTGGTTTACGCTACTTTATATTTACAGTGTGATTTACACTCTTTAGATTTACAGTGTGATTTATGCTACTATAGAATTACAGTGTGATTTACGCTACTATAGTTTACAGTATGATTTACACTACTATAGATTTACAGTGTGATTTACGCTACTATAGATTTACTCAAGCGTAGACCATACACACTATTTATAGTAGTGATGGACTGTATATTACGTGTAGATTAGATTTCCCTATTAACAGTGTCCCTCGCCATCAGGCGAAGCCACTCCGACTTCAGAGGTACTTGTAATTTACATCCCCAAGTCAAGGACGACAGGTCAACATTTTAGTCCTGCTGTCCAGTGTAGGGGTTGAACCGCTAACCTCGGCATCAGCACATCGGATGTTTAAGAACACGCGTTCTTATCTATTCGGCCATGCTGACCTGCGCTCTGCTAGTGTGATCAGAAGGAGGAGATGGGGGCCACTAATACACAGTTTCACTGTGCGGTGAAAATGATCCTTCTACACAAGCAAACCAACCAACCAGACAACCAACCCACTCACCCAACCAACCAACCAAACAACCCACACAACCAACCAGCCAGCCACACAATTAATTAATTAGCAAAGAAACCAACCAATCAATAGAAACAATAGAATAGAAAGTTTGCTGGGAAATAAAGTTTATATGAAAACATGAAAATATAAAGTTAATATGAAACATTAGATAAGAAGGTTGCTATGGAAATATTAAGATAGAAAGTCATTGTGAAAAATTCTAAAAGTAATATGGAAATATTATAACAGAACTGTGGAAATATTAGAATAGAAAGTCAATATGAAAATATAAGGATAGAAAGCTAATATTAAAATATTAAGTTGATATGGAAATATATGAACCAAGTTTACATTTAGCTAAAATGAAAAATTGATACTGAGAAATTATAATATAAAATGTATCTGTAAAGTACAGAAAAGGTTAGCATGAAACGTGTATATACAAATATGAGAACAGAAAGTGTACTTAGAAAAATAATTGAAAGTCTATAAAGGAAATATTAACAAGAGAATAGTTTATAAGGAGATATTAAACAGAGTAAAGTTTATACGTAAATATTAAACATGAAAGTTTATATGGAAATATTAACAAGAGGAAAGTTTATAAGGAAATATTAACAAGAGAAAAGTTTATAAGGAAATATTAACAAGAGGAAAGTTTATAAGGAAATATTAACAAGGGAACAGTTTATAAGGAAATATTAAACAGGAAAGTTTATATGGAAATATGAGCTAATTTACTTACACTGATGTTTTTCAGGGTTTCACGCAAGTCTTCGGGCTTAGGGGCTGCTATAAACACAACATAGGGTGCATATTCGGAAGCCCGCAGCACTTTGAGTGCCTGCAACAGTATTTATGCATACCGATAACAGTAGTAGTTACACAAGCTATTACTGAATGCATGCTGTGGTTCAAAGGTCATC
Organism: Cepaea hortensis; assembly: GCA_963921405.1. Taxonomy (NCBI): domain Eukaryota; kingdom Metazoa; phylum Mollusca; class Gastropoda; order Stylommatophora; family Helicidae; genus Cepaea; species Cepaea hortensis. The sequence goes on along the minus strand of OY992888.1, from coordinate 5,497,393 downwards.
TACGCAACAATCCCCTCCCCAAACAGTCAATGAAACAGCAAAATAAAATAATAAAGCACGTGGGACTGAATGTCACAAACAACATGAAAGAAATAAAGAACAAAACACAGACACAAAGGAAGTAACAATATAAAAGTTTGGGTGCAAAATATATGTGATAACCACTGAAGGTGTAACAATGAAGACATTTTGTGAATTTTACATATTTCACTTCTTTTTTTTTTATTATTTCAGCTTACTGTTACATCTTTCAGGCTGTTTTCTGGACAAGGCATGCATGGAATGTGTTCAGGGTTGCTTTCTTTCTTTCAACTGTCCTGCTAATCCCTTTCATGTCACATTTTCTACTGTTGCTGCTACTTCATCTTCTCTTCACCTTCTTCTCGGGGTTCCGGTATGGAGCAGACATCGGTGACTACGACTCTCCACATCATCTGATATTCAAACACCACTGATATCGCTGATATTATAGTGTTGCCCTGGTGATTACGCTTTCTACATACAACTGTATACTCAGAAAATCAATTCGGGAATCTTTTGTGGCCACTAAGATAATTCATTAATAAACAAACATGTATTGTTTTGTGCTTGTAAAAGTTGAAGAAAGAAGTACAGACTAGAGAATGCACTTGACAACTTAAAAGTTGAAAGCTGTAGTTACAGAGTGGGATTAGACCTATTAACTTGAAATGATGATAGTGCCTCATTGCAGGAATAAGTGTACTTTGACGCATGACCAGCTCATGTGTGTGGTTTGATGATCACATCATATCATGTGTGTGGTTTGATGATCACATCATCTGATGTGTGTGGTTTGATGATCACATCACTCATTATCATCATGTTCCATGCTGAGCAGCACAGGCAATCATTCTCATACACAAAAATGCACCCTCAGTGTTTTGAATAAGTACGACTTCTGACTGTCTTCCGTGCCACTTTGTCAACACATCCAGCATTCTCCCTGTCTGCTGATCTCTGTCTCTAGCATCTGTAATCTTTCTTATTGTCACAACATTCCACAAACCCCTCCTCCCACAACTTCACCCAAAAGATGATGATTGTCTTGTCCTTATGCAGGTTGTCATTCCTTATTTGTGAATTATATACTGTTTAGTCACTGAGAATATGCATGTGTAGCAAAACAAGTGCCACGAAAACACACCATAAAAGCTATAAAATATAAAAAAACCATAATGATAAAGAAAAACATAAGAATAATAAACCACAATGATAAAGACAAACATAAGAATAATAAACCATAATGATAAAGACACACCAAAAGATGACAAACCTGCGAACAATAAAATGACAATGGATAACAAAACCACAGCCTAAAGCACACATTGCAGGATAATAAAACACATGCTAACACACACAACAAAGGATAAACACATATTCTCAAAACATAGATACTAGATAAGAAAATATACCCTGATAACACTTGATACAGTTAAAATATTTTTGTATGCCACTCTAAAGGATATAACTTAAGAGTACTGTCTGAGTTATCACTGAAGATTGTGGACCTTTTCATACATGTAACTGATCTGACCACAAACTATCTGTAAATTTAACATTTCAGTTGCGTCAATGATAATCGTTAGTATCTGTTTATTCAGCGTTGCAGTTCTGTGGAGGATGAACAATAATTTCTGTTTCTTTAATATTGTGGTTGGGTAAACGATGCATGAAAATGTCTCTTTAATAAACATTGTGGATGTGTAAATCGTTTACATAAATATATGCTTTATTTAACATTTATTATCATCATGTGCCATACCGATAAACGTGGCGGTCATGTTTCGCCATCTCACACGTTCATCAGAGTTGTGGATCAGCTCCGTGTTCTCGTCTTGACCACACCACATGGCCAAGCCATCCAGGTATTTACTTCTCTGCCCTCCCCTTGTTCTTTTCCCCTCAATCTTGCCAGTTGTCACCAAATCCTCACACTTGCGGCACATGTTTTAAACTGATCTGGTTTGCCAGATAGACCCAGGTAGCCTAAACTAGCTACCTGGGGATGTTCTGGGAAGTAAAGTCGGCCACCAGGACATGGACGGAGAGCCGGGTGGTCTCTGCAAATAGGGTCCAGCACCACATACCCAGATGTCTGAAGGCGTGGAACAGGGTAGTCTACTGTTGCTTTTTGTTCCAGCGTTTTTATATACTGACCTACCTGCCTGCTTACCTATCTACCTGCCTGACTACCTACTTGCTTGCCTATCTACCTACCCATGTTCCTGTCTACCTGCCTATCAATTCATGCTGTCCTTGTTTGGGACAAGATGTTTGACTTGTTGCTGTCTGCCAGGATGTGTGACAATGGACAAGCCTTGTCGAAGTTATACTGACTGACTGGCACCTTGCTATCTTGACAGACGATAGTTTGTCAAATGGAATTATACCTCTCCATACCACAAAGCCTAGGCTGAGTTTAGAGATCATGTGTTGCCCATGCAGCATGATCCCTCTCTCGGCCTGCCTAGTTCACTCCAGAGGAAAGGTAACACCAAGCTGCCGGATCAGCAAAGCAATGCTCTAACTGTCCGCCTATCGGAGTTTCCATCCTAGACCAGTTGCTGACCAAGGCTCAGGGCCTGGTCTGCCTGTCTCAATATATAGTCTTTAGGTTGCATTTATTCACACTAAGGTGAGGCTAGTACCCTCCCAATTTCACTTCTCCATCCAAAGTCGTTGGCACAATGTGGGGTGTCGGATTTGCTGATCGCCGCCCAACATTCGGCGCTAACAGAAAGCAGGTAGTACTGTCTACTGTCATATGATTGCTCAGTCATATCTGACTTAAGACCTGACACACCAAGTTACACTACAATATTAGTTATCACTGACTGCCTGCTTGATCTAATAGTCTGCATCTGCCATCTTTTGTGTAGGAACACGTTTTTAGTCTTTGCAGATAAAAAATATAAAAAAATAAAATAAATGTGCTCTGTATGAAAATTAGCAAGATTTACTCCATTAGCCTAATTCAAAAGAAAATAGAAAACTAAAATAGTCATATTTTACTGTCTTTGTGAAAGGATTACTCAGTTGCCAAAAACAAATCATTAACAAAAAATACAAAATTATGCTTGTCCTAAATGGTTACCACGATATAAATTAGTGTCTAGATTTCATGGACAATAGTAAACTAAAATAATTATATTTACTAGTATTTTACTATCTTAGGACAGGGAATACTCATCCGCCAAAAATAAATACAAAAATACACATAAACACAAAATTGTGCCCTGCATAAATGGTTATCAGGATATACTTTACTGTGCAGACTTCAGCGACAATACTGAACTACAACATTGCTGGAGACTACAACATTGCTGGAGACTACAACATTGCTGGAGACTACAACATTGCTGGAGACTACAACATTGCTGGAGACAAGCAGACACAAACAATGAGAAGCATGCAGGGCAATGTGAGTGTTAACAGTGACCAGCGCTGGTGTCGGTGGTACCTCCTGGAGCCCGGGCAGAGTTGGAGCTGCAATAAAGACTATGATGGGGGTGAAAGACCCAGTTCGTAACACTTTGATGGCCTGGAGTGAGAAGATCATGTCAGATGAATGGCAACAGTTTGAACACATCAAACAATAACAACAACAAATGTTTCTGAAAAACTTCAAAACTGATCAGAAATCATTCAAGAGATATATTGTCCATGACAGGATTTGTGACCGCACACGGTTTTATATAACGGTGGCAAGCTTGTTAGAATGTCTCATTCTACATGGATATTACAGCACTTGAGGCATTCCAATATGTGTTCCGTCTCTCGCTGAATATGTTGAAGAGTATGGATTCTTACAGTACCAGTGGTCAGTTGTTTATGCAGGTCTACTCCATCCTCTACCGTGTGTCTTCCTACAAGTGGCAAACTGGACTGCTGATATCAGTTGTTTATGCAGTCTACTCCATCCTCTACCGTGTGTCTTCCTACAAGTGGTAAACTGGCAGTTGTTTATGCAGGTCTACTCCATCCTCTACCATGTGTCTTCCTACAAGTGGCAAACTGGACTGCTGATATCAGTTGTTTATGCAGTCTACTCCATCCTCTACCATGTGTCTTCCTACAAGTGGCAAACTGGCAGTTGTTTATGCAGGTCTACTCCATCCTCTACCATGTGTCTTCCTACAAGTGGCAAACTGGACTGCTGATATCATCAGTTGTTTATGCAGTCTACTCCATCCTCTACCATGTGTCTTCCTACAAGTGGCAAACTGGACTGCTGATATCAGTTGTTTATGCAGTCTACTCCATCCTCTACCATGTGTCTTCCTACAAGTGGTAAACTGGACTGCTGATATCATCAGTTGTTTATGCAGTCTACTCCATCCTCTACCATGTGTCTTCCTACAAGTAGCAAACTGGACTGCTGATATCAGTTGTTTATGCAGTCTACTCCATCCTCTACCATGTGTCTTCCTACAAGTGGCAAACTGGCAGTTGTTTATGCAGGTCTACTCCATCCTCTACCATGTGTCTTCCTACAAGTGGCAAACTGGACTGCTGATATCAGTTGTTTATGCAGTCTACTCCATCCTCTACCATGTGTCTTCCTACAAGTGGCAAACTGGACTGCTGATATCATCAGTTGTTTATGCAGGTCTACTCCATCCTCTACCATGTGTCTTCCTACAAGTGGCAAACTGGCAGTTGTTTATGCAGTCTACTCCATCCTCTACCATGTGTCTTCCTACATGTGGCAAACTGGACTGCTGATATCAGTTGTTTATGCAGTCTACTCCATCCTCTACCATGTGTCTTCCTACAAGTGGCAAACTGGCAGTTGTTTATGCAGGTCTACTCCATCCTCTACCGTGTGTCTTCCTACAAGTGGCAAACTGGACTGCTGATGTCATCAGTTGTTTACGCAGGTCTACTCCATCCTCTACCATGTGTCTTCCTACAAGTGGCAAACTGGACTGCTGATATCATCAGTTGTTTATGCAGGTCTACTCCATCCTCTACCGTGTGTCTTCCTACAAGTGGCAAACTGGACTGCTGATGTCATCAGTTGTTTATGCAGTCTACTCCATCCTCTACCATGTGTCTTCCTACAAGTGGCAAACTGGCAGTTGTTTATGCAGGTCTACTCCATCCTCTACCGTGTGTCTTCCTACAAGTGGCAAACTGGACTGCTAATATCATCAGTTGTTTATGCAGTCTACTCCATCCTCTACCATGTGTCTTCCTACAAGTGGCAAACTGGCAGTTGTTTATGCAGGTCTACTCCATCCTCTACCGTGTGTCTTCCTACAAGTGGCAAACTGGACTGCTGATATCATCAGTTGTTTATGCAGTCTACTCCATCCTCTACCATGTGTCTTCCTACAAGTGGCAAACTGGACTGCTGATATCATCAGTTATTTATGTAGTCTACTCCATCCTCTACCATGTGTCTTCCTACAAGTGGCAAACTGGCAGTTTATGCAGGTCTACTCCATCCTCTACCATGTGTCTTCCTACAAGTGGCAAACTGGCAGTTGTTTATGCAGGTCTACTCCATCCTCTACCATGTGTCTTCCTACAAGTGGCAAACTGGACTGCTGATATCATCAGTTGTTTATGCAGGTCTACTCCATCCTCTACCGTGTGTCTTCCTACAAGTGGCAAACTGGACTGCTGATATCATCAGTTGTTTATGCAGTCTACTCCATCCTCTACCATGTGTCTTCCTACAAGTGGCAAACTGGACTGCTGATATCATCAGTTGTTTATGCAGTCTACTCCATCCTCTACCATGTGTCTTCCTACAAGTGGCAAACTGGACTGCTGATGTCATCAGTTGTTTATGCAGGTCTACTCCATCCTCTACCATGTGTCTTCCTACAAGTGGCAAACTGGACTGCTGATATCATCAGTTGTTTATGCAGTCTACTCCATCCTCTACCATGTGTCTTCCTACAAGTGGCAAACTGGACTGCTGATATCATCAGTTGTTTATGCAGTCTACTCCATCCTCTACCATGTGTCTTCCTACAAGTGGCAAACTGGACTGCTGATATCATCAGTTGTTTATGCAGGTCTACTCCATCCTCTACCGTGTGTCTTCCTACAAGTGGCAAACTGGACTGCTGATGTCATCAGTTGTTTATGCAGTCTACTCCATCCTCTACCATGTGTTTTCCTACAAGTTTCAAACTGGCAGTTGTTTATGCAGGTCTACTCCATCCTCTACCGTGTGTCTTCCTACAAGTGGCAAACTGGACTGCTGATATCATCAGTTGTTTATGCAGTCTACTCCATCCTCTACCATGTGTCTTCCTACAAGTGGCAAACTGGCAGTTGTTTATGCAGGTCTACTCCATCCTCTACCGTGTGTCTTCCTACAAGTGGCAAACTGGACTGCTGATATCATCAGTTGTTTATGCAGTCTACTCCATCCTCTACCATGTGTCTTCCTACAAGTGGCAAACTGGACTGCTGATATCATCAGTTGTTTATGCAGTCTACTCCATCCTCTACCATGTGTCTTCCTACAAGTGGCAAACTGGACTGCTGATATCATCAGTTGTTTATGCAGGTCTACTCCATCCTCTACCATGTGTCTTCCTACAAGTGGCAAACTGGACTGCTGATATCATCAGTTGTTTATGCAGGTCTACTCCATCCTCTACCGTGTGTCTTCCTACAAGTGGCAAACTGGACTGCTGATATCATCAGTTGTTTATGCAGTCTACTCCATCCTCTACCATGTGTCTTCCTACAAGTGGCAAACTGGCAGTTGTTTATGCAGGTCTACTCCATCCTCTACCGTGTGTCTTCCTACAAGTGGCAAACTGGACTGCTGATATCATCAGTTGTTTATGCAGTCTACTCCATCCTCTACCATGTGTCTTCCTACAAGTGGCAAACTGGCAGTTGTTTATGCAGGTCTACTCCATCCTCTACCGTGTGTCTTCCTACAAGTGGCAAACTGGACTGCTGATATCATCAGTTGTTTATGCAGGTCTACTCCATCCTCTACCGTGTGTCTTCCTACAAGTGGCAAACTGGACTGCTGATGTCATCAGTTGTTTATGCAGTCTACTCCATCCTCTACCATGTGTCTTCCTACAAGTGGCAAACTGGCAGTTGTTTATGCAGGTCTACTCCATCCTCTACCGTGTGTCTTCCTACAAGTGGCAAACTGGACTGCTGATATCAGTTGTTTATGCAGTCTACTCCATCCTCTACCATGTGTCTTCCTAAAAGTGGCAAACTGGACTGCTGATATCAGTTGTTTGCGCAGGTCTACTCCATCCTCTACCATGTGTCTTCCTACAAGTGGCAAACTGGACTGCTGATATCAGTTGTTTGCGCAGGTCTACTCCATCCTCTACCATGTGTCTTCCTACAAGTGGCAAACCGGACTGCTGATGTCATCAGTTGTTTATGCAGTCTACTCCATCCTCTACCATGTGTCTTCCTACAAGTGGCAAACTGGCAGTTGTTTATGCAGGTCTACTCCATCCTCTACCATGTGTCTCCCTACAAGTGGCAAACTGGCAGTTGTTTATGCAGGTCTACTCCATCCTCTACCGTGTGTCTTCCTACAAGTGGCAAACCGGACTGCTGATGTCATCAGCCATAGCTGACTGGGGCCACTGTCTTGTGTGTCCTTGTGCCACAAGTGTTTGTTTACAGTCAGTATTGTGTCTTCCTGGCTCAACCTCAGTGCTCCCTTTGGACGTACTCATGTGTGTCAATCATTGATTTCCACGTCATTGACTTCATGTGTCTCAATCAATCATTTCCACATCAGACTTCATGTGTGTCAATCATTCATGAACGAAATATCCTGACTAAACTATCTGAAGCAATAGCTTGGACTCAGTTATGATGACTGTTTTACTGAATGGAGCTTCAACATGCCATCTGACAAGGTTGTATGATGTAGGTTCACCAACTCCTTTCCTGTCTTTTCTATTCTAACAGCTAGGCTGGTGAAGGCAAGTGGTTGGGTTGGGAAAGATTACAGCTACGGCTGAACACAGTGAGATGAGCTCAATAATTCCATAAAGACTATGGTTCGCAGGTTAAAGGAGTGCAAAGTTCAACATGCACATAAATCCCTGAACTGGAAATATTCATGGCTGGTCATTGCTTGAGGTCAGTTTCTCCATAGCCCATCAGCAGGTGTCAGTCCATGTGGTGGTAGATAATGATGTGTTCTTAAACTTCCAAGCTATTATGTTATGTTCAGCATTATCTTATTAGCCATTCTGTAAGGCTGTGCCCAACAAGCAGGAGATTGATTGGCTGGTTGTCACCTCTCTGTGATTGGTTGGTTATCAACTGTCTTTGACTGGTTGGTTGTCAACTCTTGTTGATTGGTTGGTTGTCAAGTCTCTATTGATTGGTTGGTTGTCAACTCTCTGTTGATTGGTTGGTTGTCAACTCTCTGTTGATTGGTTGGTTGTCAACTCTATTACTGGTTGGTTGTCAAGTCTCTGTTGATTATTGGTTGGTTGTCAAGTCTCTGTTGATTATTGGTTGGTTGACAACTCTCTTTAAAATGGTTAGTTATCAACTCTCTGTTGATTGGTTGTTTGTCAACTCTCCGTTGATTAGTTGATTGTCGAATCTCTGTTCATTGGTTGGTTGTCAGCTGTCTGGAAGACTGTGTTTTGCCTCTCAAGTCTGATACATTGAAGTTCAGGCTGTCCAAGTTCTAACAGGAGAATTTTCTCCTGACCCAGTACCAAAGGAAGAACCAGCAAGGTGGATATGTCTCCTGCTTGAGCTCCTGACCAACATTTATAGATGTAATATGTCCCAAGTCAGTTTGCTACTGGGTTTTTGTGACTGGGTGTTGAAGCAGGACCACAAAGCTAAAATCTGAACCCAATACTTTGATCACATGGGTGGGAAATCCAACTCTCCTGTCATTATGGACACATACAAAATTAATAATGAAGACAGACATGGACAAAATATGTACGAAAAGATAAAACTTCCAACTATTACAATGAAAAATATACAACATAGCAAGAACAGATAAGGATACCAATAGGGCAAGAACAGTATAAGAAGTATGCAAATTGTAACCCTGTGTCATAATTGTGAAATGTTACAGCTGTCACAAGAGATGTGAAATGTTACAGCTGTCACACAAGATGTGAAATGTTACAGCTGTCACACAAGATGTGAAATGTTACAGCTGTTATAAGAGATGTGAAATATTACAGCTATCACAAAAGATGACTAAGTTTATGTGACGGCAACATCACTTCACATCCTTCCAGCAGGATCTGTGGCATGAGCATGTGACATGGATGCTGAGATCCGACTGGAGCCTCAGGTCACCCAGCCACCAGTTGGCACACCTCTATCACTATTCAGATAAAACCACTTCTTCGGCAGGTGGCAATAGCTAAGGGTAGACCATAAGGCCGCTGCTGTGGCAACATTTCAGAATGAGAAAACCCACCCACATCATCATCATTCTTAAAGTGTATGCTTCAGAGGAACAGCAATTTAGGGTCTATAAAATTCCAGGCCAAGGCTGAATGTGTCAGTCAAAAGACAGAAAATGGATTCAACACAAGCAACTTCTTGTCAGAAATGAGGAAGACAAAGAGATTACAGAACATCAAACATAAACATCATAAATTAGTTGAAGACAAATACAGCTAGTAATCTATTATATTTGTTATCAATGTTTGAGAAGACACAAAAACATGAATTATAAAATATACAGCCAACATGTGCCAGTAAAATAAAAGAAATGGAAACACACTTGCAGCCAAGAAGCGTAAGAAAAATACCAAAACAATACACTTGGCACCAAGATCAAGGTAAAACAGAAGAACTGAGCAATAAAAAACACACGCATGCTGTTTGTGCAGTTAAATGAATTCAAGAATTAGTTTTGTTTACATACACAATATCCATCTTCAAATGCAGTGTCAACATACATCTTCAATTTATTACAGTAAGTAAATAAATGTCAACACACATCTTCAATTTATAACAGTAGATATATAAATTTAACAGTTGTATATGTTAACATAACATGACATGAAAAATTCAAGTTGCAAGATTTACGTCAAAAATCTCTCTCCTACCGACTTCCCACATTTCTCTCTCTAATTTCATGTTATCACAGCCATTTACACACACACACAGATCTATAAATTTACTTGCATATAAGTAACTATGTAAATCTAAATGTTTACATACACACATCTGCATATCTAAATATAGAGGTTTCTTTACAGGCATGTAATTCTAGATTTTTACTTACTATGTAAATAAGTAAATCTAGAGTATTACTTACACACATGTAAATATAGATTTTTTACATACATCTATAAATCTTAATATTTACTCCCCCCCCCCCCCCCCCCCCCCCATCAGACCTACCACACACACATATCCACACTAACAGACCTACCACATACACACTAACATACTTTGTACCACAGACATCCACACTAACATACCTACCATACACACACATCCACACTAACATACCTACTATACACACACATCCACACTAACATACCTTGTATCACACACATCCACACTTACAGATTGTCTATCTCACAGACACCCACATATACAGACCACCTTTCACAATCAAACATACAAAACATCTGGGATACACACGCTCACAGATGTATACATTATTTCACTCGTACACAATCATCTAAACACAAATAAGCTTTTAAGACGCCCACTTCTACAGGCACTCACATGTTCACACCACTTCTCACACACCCACAGATACAGATCACCACACACACACCAATCCACATACAGACCACCTTTCACAATCACATAGTTAGACGACCTACGACACACACCCACACATATAGGCAACATAACTCACATGTATAGATCACCAAACACACCCACACAGATAGGCAATGTTACACTCACTCACACATATAGACCAACGAACACATACCCACACATAAAGACCACCTCACACACATCCAAACATAAAAAAATCTTACACACATATTCACACTTACAGACCACAATACATACATCTACACATATTGGCTACTTTACTCACACACATTACACCACCTCACCCACCCAAAAATATAGACCCTCTCACTCACATATACAATTAGATCACCTTACACACACATACAGACCACCTTACACACACATTCACATACAGACCACCTTACACACACATACAGACCACCTTACACACACATTCACATACAGACCACCTTACACACACATTCACATACAGACCACCTTACACACACATACAGACCACCTTACACACACATTCACATACAGACCACCTTACACACACATTCACATACAGACCACCTTACACACACATTCACATACAGACCACCTTACACACACATTCACATACAGACCACCTTACACACACATACAGACCACCTTACACACACATTCACATACAGACCACCTTACACACACATTCACATACAGACCACCTTACACACACATTCACATACAGACCACCTTACACACACATTCACATACAGACCACCTTACACACACATTCACATACAGACCACCTTACACACACATTCACATACAGACCACCTTACACACACATTCACATACAGACCACCTTACACACACATTCACATACAGACCACCTTACACACACATTCACATACAGACCACCTTACACACACATACAGACCACCTTACACACACATTCACATACAGACCACCTTACACACACATTCACATACAGACCACCTTACACACACATACAGACCACCTTACACACACATTCACATACAGACCACCTTACACACACATTCACATACAGACCACCTTACACACACATTCACATACAGATCACCTTACACACACATTCACATACAGACCACCTTACACACACATACAGACCACCTTACACACACATTCACATACAGACCACCTTACACACACATTCACATACAGACCACCTTACACACACATTCACATACAGACCACCTTACACACACATTCACATACAGACCACCTTACACACACATTCACATACAGACCACCTTACACACACATTCACATACAGACCACCTTACACACACATTCACATATAGACCACCTTACACACACATTTAGACCCCTGTCACACCCAAACATATAGACTGCCACCCCCCCCCCCCCCCACCCTTATACACATTCACATATAGACCACCTTACACACACATTTAGACCCCTGTCACACCCAAACATATAGACTGCCCCCCCCCCACCCTTATACACATTCACATATAGACCACCTTACACACACATTTAGACCCTCACATATAGACCACCTTACACACACATTTAGACCCCTGTCACACCCAAACATATAGACGCCCCCCCCCCCCCCCCCCCACATGCACATTCACATATAGACCACCTTACACACACATTTAGACCCCTGTCACACCCAAACATATAGACTGCCACCCCCCCCCCCCCCACCCTTATACACATTCACATATAGACCACCTTACACACACATCTAGACCCCTGTCACACCCAAACATATAGACTGCCCCCCCCACCCTTATACACATTCACATATAGACCACCTTACACACACATTTAGACCCCTGTCACACCCAAACATATAGACTGCCACCCCCCCCCCCCCCACCCTTATACACATTCACATATAGACCACCTTACACACACATCTAGACCCCTGTCACACCCAAACATATAGACTGCCCCCCCCCCCCCCACCCTTATACACATTCACATATAGACCACCTTACACACACATCTAGACCCCTGTCACACCCAAACATATAGACTGCCCCCCCCCCCCCCACCCTTATACACATTCACATATAGACCACCTTACACACACATTTAGACCCCTGTCACACCCAAACATATAGACTGCCCCCCCCCCCCCCCACCCTTATACACATTCACATATAGACCACCTTACACACACATTTAGACCCCTGTCACACCCAAACATATAGACTGCCCCCCCCCCCCCCCCACCACACACAGATACCACCACCACCACCTTACACATGCACATTAAGACCACCTCTCACAGTCATATATTTGAATCACTTCTTATGCCCAAACACAGACATACGTATAGACCATCCCTCACATCCACACATATAGTCCCCCCCTCCCACACCACCTCTGACACACATACACACTCATATGTATAGATGATGTCCCACACAAGGACACACACACACACCACCTCACACACCACCTCACACAGACCATGCCTGATGCACGTACACACCTGTGGTTCCACATCCAGGATGGCCATCAGGTTTCTGGAATGAATCCCTCGTATCGTCTCCAGCTTGGTCCCGTACATGGCGTCCTCATGTGTCCCGTACTCGAGGTATTCGTTGTTGGCAATGTCCCTCATCATTGTTTCATGCGTCACAAAGAAGTAATTTTTACCATCCTCCTCATCGCTTCGGGGCGGCCGTGTGGTGTCTGAGAATAATATTTCAAAACAGTAAATGATTCAAACAGTGAGTAAACAATGAAAGGATAAAACTCAAGCTTTTGAAATGAGGTTATTTATAGATAAATAGGGAGATTATAGCATGACTGATGTAATAAATGGCTTAAGTTGCTTATTCTTGGTCAGAATGATATCTTTGGCTGCTGATATTACTAGAGTGTACAGCCAATTCATCAGGTATCATCTCCTCCTGTATAGACAACAAAATGATTCTTCACTTCTACGTTGTATTTTTAATTTTTTTTGCACATCCTATTTACAGGACATTGCAGTCAACACCAGCATTTTTCAGCTGCTGTTGATGTCTTGGCAAGTTTTACATTCAGTAGTTTGCCATTGCTTTCTGAACGACTGACTCACATACCTTTTCCATAAGAAACCAATGCGACGCGATCAGTTGCCGAATCTCGCACAGCTGTGTTTCGAATGTGGATATATGTGCCTCTGGTATTTTTGTGATATCAAAACGAAGTGGACTTAGTCCTCGGGTAAGCTTCTTGAGTTTTACTTTCACATCTGTTATTAATAGCTGATGATCTGCATCACAGTCTGCACTTCGTAGAGTTTTTTCTGATGTTATACTTGATCTCCATGGCAAATTACCAAACGTAAAATTGCCTAGATAACCACAAACAGGCAACAAATGGTGGGACAGTTTGCAATGTCCTGTCAAGAAAGATTTGAGTCTATAATGGTTAATACTTGTAAGATAAACAGGCATTACGTGGTATAGGGTATGCAAATCTGTCTGGATGTCCCGTGATGAGGGTGTTCTTGATGTGTCGCCTGCCAACTCCATGAGCCCCAAGAAGGACGAGGGTTTTCCTCTTGAACTGTGGAAGCCTCACGACCTCCTCGTAGGTCACCAGGTCCAGCTGGTCGAAGACAGCGTTGTGTTTGGCCAGGTACTTGTCTTTCTTCTTACGGGCAAACCATGAACAGTTGGCTGTGGATAAATGTTGGGTTTTATAAGAAGTGTTGGCTGTGGATAAATGTTGGGTTTCATGAGAAGTGTTGGCTGTGGATAATTGTTGGGTTTCATAAGAAGTGTTGGCTGTGGATAAATGTTGGGTTTCATGAGAAGTGTTGGCTGTGGATAAATGTTGGGTTTCTTGAGAAGTGTTGGCTGTGGATAAATGTTGGGTTTCTTGAGAAGTGTTGGCTGTGGATAAATGTTGGGTTTGATAAGAAGTGATTGCTGTGGATAAATGTTGGGTTTCATGAGAAGTGTTGGCTGTGGATAAATGTTGGGTTTCATGAGAAGTGTTGGCTGTGGATAAATGTTGGGTTTCTTGAGAAGTGTTGGCTGTGGATAAATGTTGGGTTTGATAAGAAGTGATTGCTGTGGATAAATGTTGGGTTTCATGAGAAGTGTTGGCTGTGGATAAATGTTGGGTTTCATGAGAAGTGTTGGCTGTGGATAAATGTTGGGTTTCATGAGAAGTGTTGGCTGTGGATAAATGTTGGGTTTCATGAGAAGTGTTGGCTGTGGATAAATGTTGGGTTTCTTGAGAAGTGTTGGCTGTGGATAAATGTTGGGTTTGATAAGAAGTGATTGCTGTGGATAAATGTTGGGTTTCATGAGAAGTGTTGGCTGTGGATAAATGTTGGGTTTCATGAGAAGTGTTGGCTGTGGATAAATGTTGGGTTTCATGATAAGTGTTGGTGGTGGATAAATGTTGGGTTTCATGAGAAGTATTGGTGGTGGGTAAATGTTGGGTTTCATGAGAAGTGTTGGTGGTGGATAAATGTTGGGTTTCATGAGAAGTGTTGGTGGTGGGTAAATGTTGGATTTCATGAGAAGTGTTGGTGGTGGATAAATGTTGGGTTTCATGAGAAGTGTTGGTGGTGGATAAATGTTGGGTTTCATGAGAAGTATTGGTGGTGGGTAAATGTTGGGTTTCATGAGAAGTGTTGGTGGTGGATACATGTTGGATTTCATGAGAAGTGTTGGTGGTGGATAAATGTTGGGTTTCATGAGAAGTATTGGTGGTGGTGGGTAAATGTTGGGTTTCATGAGAAGTGTTGGTGGTGGATAAATGTTGGGTTTCATGAGAAGTGTTGGCTGTGGATAAATGTTGGGTTTTATAAGAAGTGTTGGCTGTGGATAAATGTTGGGTTTCATGAGAAGTGTTGGCTGTGGATAATTGTTGGGTTTCATAAGAAGTGTTGGCTGTGGATAAATGTTGGGTTTCATGAGAAGTGTTGGCTGTGGATAAATGTTGGGTTTCTTGAGAAGTGTTGGCTGTGGATAAATGTTGGGTTTCTTGAGAAGTGTTGGCTGTGGATAAATGTTGGGTTTGATAAGAAGTGATTGCTGTGGATAAATGTTGGGTTTCATGAGAAGTGTTGGCTGTGGATAAATGTTGGGTTTCATGAGAAGTGTTGGCTGTGGATAAATGTTGGGTTTCTTGAGAAGTGTTGGCTGTGGATAAATGTTGGGTTTGATAAGAAGTGATTGCTGTGGATAAATGTTGGGTTTCATGAGAAGTGTTGGCTGTGGATAAATGTTGGGTTTCATGAGAAGTGTTGGCTGTGGATAAATGTTGGGTTTCATGATAAGTGTTGGTGGTGGATAAATGTTGGGTTTCATGAGAAGTATTGGTGGTGAGTAAATGTTGGGTTTCATGAGAAGTGTTGGTGGTGGATAAATGTTGGGTTTCATGAGAAGTGTTGGTGGTGGGTAAATGTTGGATTTCATGAGAAGTGTTGGTGGTGGATAAATGTTGGGTTTCATGAGAAGTGTTGGTGGTGGATAAATGTTGGGTTTCATGAGAAGTATTGGTGGTGGGTAAATGTTGGGTTTCATGAGAAGTGTTGGTGGTGGATACATGTTGGATTTCATGAGAAGTGTTGGTGGTGGATAAATGTTGGGTTTCATGAGAAGTATTGGTGGTGGTGGGTAAATGTTGGGTTTCATGAGAAGTGTTGGTGGTGGATAAATGTTGGGTTTCATGAGAAGTGTTGGTGGTGGATAAATGTTGGGTTTCATGAGAAGTGTTGGTGGTGGATAAATCTTGGGTTTCATGAGAAGTATTGGTGGTGGGTAAATGTATTTTATAACAAGACGAGTTGACTTTGACTGTACATAAATGTTGAATCTTGTGACAAGAACAGTTGCTTGTGAACAAATATTGATATCATGACAAGAACAGTTGGTTGTGAACCAATGATGAATCTTGTGATAAAAACAGTTGATTGTGAACCAAAGTATGACTTCATGTTAAAAATAGATGAGAATTGACCAGAAACTCAATTTATGAAAAACAAATGTGATTGTCACACAGATGGATCGGTCGTCCGACATGTGAGAAGCTCATGGGCCTTTACAGCTCGGGCCGGAGGGAGAATTGTGAAGGAGGACTCTGGTGCTTTCACTGAAACCACAAGTAGCCTGACCATGGAAGTCATGGCAGTAAGTAAAGCAATAACATGGCTCGAGACACAGACATTCACTAGGGCTTGTTTCCTTAGCGACTCAATGAACATGATCAAGAGGATAGAGGAGGGGTCGATCCGAAGAGAATGGTTGCTGCCTCTGGAGCGGTCTCGACTGGCAAAGATTAGTTTCATCTTCGTGCCAGGGCATGCGGGAGTACAAGGAAATGAGCGGGCTGACAAGCTCGCAGGTGAGGCTACTGTGGAGGGCGGACGCGCCATGGACCAGGCCGACATTCTTAATGCTCTACGAGAAGTAAGACTTTTGCGAGAACCAAGTGATGACTGTGAATCTACAACAATGGCCAGACTGCGAGAGCAGCAAATTAAAAGAGGGGTGGCCAAACAGGAACACTACGCAGGAAGCCAAAGAAGATTGATAAACCAACACAGAACTGGCGTCGTTAGCTGCTACACGTTGCGGGATTTGCTGAGGAGGGGATCCGAGCACTTATGGACTGAATGGTTCGATGTGCAATGAGGATGATCTGTCGACTAACTAACTAAATGTGATTGTGAAGGGTGGTCTGTATGTGGATGGGTGTGTGTGGTGATCTTTATCTGTGGGTGTGTGAGAAAAAAACATGTATGCCAGTTTCAGTGATGGACTAATTCTCAGTTATGCACAGACATTTACATCTGTAGACATACACATCTGTAGATATATACATATATAGACATTATACATCTCTAGACAAACACATCTGTGGACAAATACATCTGTAGACATTATACATCTCTAGACAAACACATCTGTGGACAAATACATCTGTAGACATTTACATCTGTAGACATACACATCTGTAGACCTGAGGACTGCAATCTGAGACAGTCCAGTGGCAGATCAAGTAACTATTACAAGTTCTTGTCTCAATGAGTAAACATACATGTGGCTTGAAAAGGATCCCAGTGTAGATTAACACTGATGTTGTAAAGGAGCATCCTTACCGCAGATTTTTTTGGTCTCTCAGTATGGCATTCCTCTCCCATACACTGATGCCCCTACACGTGTGGCCATCCTCTCCCACACACTGATGCCTCTATAAGTGTGGTCATCATCTCCCACACACTGATGCCTCTATATGTGTGGCCATCCTCTCCCACACATTGATGCCTCTATAAGTGTGGCCATCCTCTCCCACACACTGATGCCTCTATAAGTGTGGTCATCATCTCCCACACACTGATGCCTCTATAAGTGTGGTCATCATCTCCCACACACTGATGCCTCTATAAGTGTGGCCATCCTCTCCCACACACTGATGCCCCTACACGTGTGGCCATCCTCTCCCACACATTGATGCCTCTATAAGTGTGGTCATCATCTCCCACACATTGATGCCTCTATATGTGTGGCCATCCTCTCCCACACATTGATGCCTCGATATGTGTGGCCATCCTCTCCCACACACTGATGCCCCTACACGTGTGGCCATCCTCTCCCACACACTGATGCCTCTATAAGTGTGGTCATCATTTCCCACACATTGATGCCTCTATATGTGTGGCCATCCTCTCCCACACACTGATGCCCCTACACGTGTGGCCATCCTCTCCCACACACTGATGCCTCTATAAGTGTGGTCATCATCTCCCACACATTGATGCCTCTATATGTGTGGCCATCCTCTCCCACACACTGATGCCTCTATAAGTGTGGTCATCATCTCTCAAACATGAATGCCCCTATGAGTGTGGCTATCTTCTCCCACACATTGATACCTCTATAAGTGTGACCATCCTCTCCTACACACTGATGCCTCCATAAGTGTGACCACCTCCCATACACTGATGCCTCTATAAGTGTGGACATCCTCTCCCACACATTGATACCTCTATAAGTGTGACCATCCTCTCCCACACACTGATGACTCCATAAGTGTGACCACCTCCCACACACTGATGCCTCTATAAGTGTGGACATCCTCTCTCACACATGGATGCCTCTATAAGTGTGACCATCCTCTCCCACACATTGATGCCTCTATAAGTGTGGCCATCTCCCACACACTCATGCCCTTATAAGTGCAGCCACCCTCTCCCATAGACAAGAAAAGAGGTCCCAATGGTGAAATCTGCAGCACTGACAAGGATGCCAGGGTGTGTACAGGACAGCACGTGCCGTCAAAGTCTGTTTTTACATTTTGCTGGACAGTACCTCTGGAAGTGCTTTGTATCACTAGATTCCCGAAGATAATATTTATTCAAATATGCCTAATTGGTCCTAGGCCTTGGTCGGCCACTGGTCTGGGATGGAAGCTCCGATAGGTGGACAGTTAGAGAATTGCTTTGCTGATACAGCAGCATCTGCAGCCGGTCTTGTTCCAGACGTACTGGTGTTAACTTTCATCTGGAGTAAACTTGGGGAACATTAATGGACTTATTCAGTTCTACTGTGATACAGATACCATTACAGTTCTTTGCGCAGTCAGAGAATAGGTCCTAAGCTGCTGTCAAACACAGAACCAAAGGAGACCCACTCACCAACATGCCCAGAACCAAAAGAGACCCACTCACCAGCATGTCCAGAACCAAAGGAGACCCACTCACCAACATGTCCAGAACCAAAAGAGACCCAATCACCAACATGTCCAGAACCAAAGGAGACCCACTCAAAAACATGTCCAGAACCAAAGGAGACCCACTCACCAACATGTCCAGAACCAAAGGAGACCCACTCACCAACATGTCCAGAACCAAATGAGACCCACTCAAAAACATGTCCAGAACCAAAGGAGACCCACTCACCAACATGTCCAGAACCAAAAGAGACCCAATCACCAACATGTCCAGAACCAAAGGAGACCCACTCAAAAACATGTCCAGAACCAAATGAGACCCACTCACCAGCATGTCCAGAACCAAAGGAGACCCACTCACCAACATGTCCAGAACCAAATGAGACCCACTCACCAGCATGTTCATGCTTTGCTTGTTCGATGGCTGCACATGCAGTCCTCCACTCTTGCAACTCAGGGGAGGGAATAAGGCCTGCTGGTCCTGAGTTCTTGCTCTCCCATTTCTTGGCTTGCCACCAGTCGGAATCATCTTTGCTGATTATCTAAGGATGAAATTACATGTGATTGTCAAGGGATGATATTACAATAAAGATGTCATAACATATAACATAAGCACATTGAAAACAATGACACTAGTACAACGGTCTCAGAACAGTCATAACATCTGTCAGAAGGTGCATTGTAGAAATTAGGATAAGAATCACTATGGCAAAGGCAGCCATATGAAAGATGGAAAACATAGCTGCAGGATACACACATATAACTGACCCGCAGGGTACACAGATAACTCACCCATAGGATACACATAGATAACTCACCTACAGGATACACACTGATAACTCACCCACAGGATACACACTGATAACTGACCTGCAAGATACACACAGATAACTCAGTGGCGAAGTGGTCAAGCCATTTGACTCAGGCTCCGAAGGTTGTGGGTTCGATTCCGGGCCGCATCCTTCGGTTCACGAGTTAAATTTTTTGGAGACTCCTATGGGTTGTCTCTAGAGTTACAGAGTTCGTGCTTTGTGCGACGCTTTCCGTGCTGCGGAAAAGAGACCGAGCCATATGGGATAAAACCCGGTGCAATGAAGTCAACCCTGTCGACTTTTAAGCGACTTTTTTATACACACATATAACTCACCTGCAGGATACGCACATGTAACTCACTCGTAGGATACACACAGATAATTCATCTGCAGGATGCGCAAAGATAACTCACCCACAGGATACACACAGATAACTTACCCGCAGGATATCCCCAACAATAAAAGGCACACCAGCTTGGGAGCATGGAATGAGGTCATCATCTCTAGGATCGTAGTTAAATAATGCTCGGACGTAAATCTGGAAAAAAAAACACATATCATTACTTATCAGTAACACAAACTTGGATAATCTATGAAGGATAATTACAAAGAGACAAGTTTTTCCCCCTCTAATCTAAATAAAGACACCAAATAAGTCAGTGAAACATGACGGATGGAATAACACAGACTGGCATGTGTTTCTGCCAAAACTCTGTTTCACTGACTGGACTCCAACCAGATAAGTGTTCATTTGTGCTGTCTGTTGTTCATTATTTTGTATTCACTGTTCCGTTAATAAAGACTTTGGTGGAAACGTTTTGCCCGCATCTATGTGTGTTTTGCCATCCATCTAACTTATCAGTACTATTTTATGTTTTTACAGAGAATACAGTTGGATAATGATGTAAAGACCATATATGGAACCAGAAGTTGAGGCCGACCATGTAATCGATGGACAGAGGGAATGACAGGCCATGGGAATCTCGATATATGAAGCCCATAAATGGGCACTCTCCCTCTGTGTATGCTTCTTTTCAACACTGCAAGGTACAAGATGAAATGAGACGAAATAGTTGGGTAATCTAGGTCTACATAAATAGAAAGAAAGTCAAGGACATCTCAGAGGTATTGTGGGTATAAGGTGGTAGTCCTGTAGTTTACGGACCAATCAGCACTCAACATGGCATGTGGTCTATATCTCGCCTGCCTACCAAGACATTCAGGATTGCATGGTTAAATAGTATACAGTTGGATAATCTATAAAACTGTCATTTACTGCCAATACCTTGCGGTGTATGGCAGGGGGGTCTTGAGCCTGAGAAATTAAGGCCGCCTGGCTACTGCAGTCGCTGCGAACTGTGCAGGTTAGAAATTTCTTTTTGCCCTCGACAGAAAAAAAAACTCCACACCTTACCGAGGATTCAAACCTGGATCTCCAGTAAGCTGTGGAGTTTTTTTCCTGCATAATTAGATGGCAAAATGTTGTATAACCTATAATTGTATGCTTAGCATAATGTTGGACAATATGTATTTTTATTGCATACAGTTGGACAATCTATTATTGCATTGTTAGACAGCACATAATTGAATAAATTGAAACGTGTGAGACAGTATACAGTTGGATAATCTAGAGTTGTACAGTGAGATATTTAATATCTAGGCTTGTACAACAGCTCAAAGTTGGATTAACTAGTTACAGGACAAAATTATGGTATAGAAAAAAAAAATACAGAGAGACGTTAACCTTTACAGCCATTACACAGTATAATCAAAACAATATAATGTCATTAAGAAACTAGAGCACACAAGGAGAAAAAAAAAAGAAAAAGAACATTAACTCTTTCTGGCTGAATAATCAAATCAAACTAACCAAAATCAACAATCTTGATTATTCAATTTAAACAAAGGTTAAGATACTGTGATTTAATTTAATCATAGTAATTTAACTCTAGTTGTACAAGAATAGATTAAATTAACTCTTTATTGTTAAATCAAAATACTACAGTAGGTTAAAATCATTAAGATATAGAATTTAACATGACAGATATTAAATCATCTTATGATGCAAACTGAAGTTAAAAAAAATGAACTAAAAGAAATTAAATAAACCAACTTTGGATTACGTAAGACACATCACTAAAGAAGACAAGAAACTGAGTACATTGAAAGTCAAAACACAATACACAAGTTAAGACATTAATTTCATTTTCAAATTCAAATAAATCATACAGTCATAATGACAAGGATGGAAAACAGAGCCAAGTAAATCAATGATAAACCAAAGACAACAGTTTCAAATAAATCAATGGTAAACAAATAAGAAGTTAAAATAAATCAATGGTAAACCAAAGACAACAGTTTCAAATAAGTCAATGGTAAACAGAAGACAACAGACGTGTAAATCAATGGTAAGCAGAAGACAACAGACGTGTAAATTAATGGTACACTAAGATAAGAAAATTAAACAAATTAGCATCATCATAACCATCATGCACTTTGCCAAAGGGTATAGACAGTCATGTCTCTCCACAGATCTTTGTGCCTGGATTTCCGGATCAATTCTAACGATGATATACTTCCATGCCATCTTTTAGACCACCCTACATAACTGTCCTCAGTCTGCCTCTGCTAACACTGATTTCTCCAGTTGTCAGTGTTCTCCAGTGGCCCTCTCCTCATCACATGACCAAAGAACGCTGTCTGTCTATTTCTTATTGCTGCCTATAATGTTCTACTCTCGTTAGCCTCTCCTAGGCAATCATTTCTCATCACCTGACCAAAGAATGCTGTCTGTCTATTTCTTATTGCTGCCTATAATGTTCTACTCTCATTAGCCTCTCCTAGGCAATCATTGCTAGGGCTATTCTGGTAGTCCATGGTATTCACATTTGTCTCAGAACCACATATCTAATGCCTCCAAGTTCTTCCTAATTTGTGCGTTCACATACCATGATTGACTGTCATACAACAGAACAGGTTTGATGTAACAGTACACTCTTACTGACATTTTAATCCAACTGACCGGTGTAGGGGTTGAACCTGCTGCCTCCCCATCATCAAACTGGAAGTTTTAAGAGCTAGTGCTCTTATCCATTCAGCCTTGCTGACCTCTCTGACATTTCATGAAAGTAACTGATCACATAAAATACTCTTCACCTTCCGAAATACATACAGCCTGACGTTATGATCGTCCTCAGATGTCTGAAGTGACTGACCTGGCTAAGGGTATTTACCTTCTGTTTCAATATCACATGTTGGCGTTATCTGTTTGTTGATATAACTATTGCACCTGTGTTCTTGACATTCCAAGATGTTGTTATATTGCTTCTGCGTTCTTGATATTCCAGGTTGTTTGTATAACTATTGCTTCTGTGTTCTTGATATTCCAGGAAAGTCCTTTTATTTCACCCTCGGTTACTACATTCTCTAATAAGCTGTTGCAGATCTGATGTTGTTTGCTGGCTGTCAATACTGCGCCATCTGCGCAGTGCAGATTATTTAATTAGAACCTCCAACTGATTTTGCTGGTCTATATTTGATCTCTCTTGTTATTATTTTGCTACAGAGGTTTTTTGGTCATGTAATGAGAAGAGAGGTATAGGAAAACACTGTAATAGCTGGAAACAAAATCAGCATAATTGACAGAGAAATTAAACTGGATGGCCCAAGACAGTGGCATGGAGGAATATCATCAACAGAGTTGATCCAGAACATCAGGGGCAGAGATCTGTGAAGAGACATGAATGCCTAACCATTTGGGAGGGCACATGATAATGATGATAGAAAGAGAAGACACCTAGTTACACCTTGACTTCCTCCTTGTTTTATCTGTTCATAACTGCCCATATTATTTCTCCACTTTAATTGCTGCTACTTGTTTCCAGTAAATATTCTTTATAATTCTGAAATCTATCTCATCAATTTTAATATGGTGACAATGTAATAGGCCACAAATGGTAGACATTTCAAGTTACTGTGCAAATATCTGTGTTGTATGTTTCAGCCGAAGAATTTATCTTATTCTTTTATTTTATGTTGTGTGATTTCTGCAGTATGTACTTGAGATGCAGCAAAATATACCAGACAATAAATCTTACAATCTATTGTTTGGGTCTTCGTTATTAAAATGTTAATGTCCTCCAACATTTTGATCAAGTTATCACGCTTCACTTTCTCACATGCTCCAGTCTAAGTTATCAAGCCCAAGTATTGGTCTTTCTGTGTCTCAACTGATTTGTCTATTTGTTCTCAGAGTATGTATGTTGCTTTATTCACTTTCTTCCCATGAACTAATCCCCACGGGTCTGAAGTAATTTCTTCCCTAGAACTAATCCCCACTGATCTGAACTAATTTCTTCCCTAGAACTAATCCCCACTGATCTGAAGTAATTTCAATCTGTATTATTTGTTCTTTCTTGCTTTTCTAATTATAATTTTGAGTAGAGTTTGCTGACATGGTTTATGAGGTTAATTTAATGAAATTCTTTGCCTGAAATTGCTTCTTATTTTATAGTGACAGCAACAAATAAAGAATTCAGTATATCACTCGGCATGTATCCGCAGTTGTAAATATCACTCAACAATTCAGTTCATAATTCTATTAGTAATTTCTGAGACTACTTTTAATTCCTCTACTGTGATTTTATTTGGCCATGGCTGTTTTTATTTCTTCACGTGGTCAATAGCATAAAAAACTTCTTTGTTTAGTACAGGTGGGTCTTCTCAGACACTTTCCTCTGCTAATCCTGCTCATTCTCCATCATGTAACTGTCTATTTATTCATCCCATCTTTCTTTTTATCATGGCACCTTCTTCAATTAATACCTCACTTGTGTTCGATTTCAAACATCCTGAGCTTAATAATATTCTTCCGCCTGTGAGCACACTAATTTGTCTGTGCATATTTTTGCATCTTTAATAGAATTGAATTCAATTTTCCCACTTACTGAAGTGTGGTTTCACAACAGGTTATTCCGGCTATAATTCACTTGATGTATTCTTATTATCTTTGCCTTTCCCTTGCAAGTTTTAGAGCTAATTGTTGTGATCTCCCATCAAGTGTGCTGTATGTATCTAGCAACTGAATTTATGAAACATTTTTCCAGAATTTACAGGAAATTATCTGAGAAGGAGAAGCAAAGATGGAGGGAAATGGCCAACAAAGCTCTCACCTTGTGGCCTAGAATGTGTGCAGGCCTCACACGGACTCCAGAAATCTGGCCACATATTGTAACGAACAGTACAGATTTTATACAAGGGGTGTATGTCTTATACAAGGGGTGAATACATTTCATACAAGTGTTGTAATTGTTTGATACCACAACATCTAGTCTGAGAATGGAGGTGGAGGCAGTCACTGCAGCATTCTGCTGTCTGGAAGACAAACAGCATGCACATGTTGTGTGATTGTACTGGATTGTGTCCAATATCAATTATTTTTTTTTCAAATTTTATTATTTCATTTTATATATTTATTGATTGTTTCTGATTTTGGAGTCACACTTGTTTCCACCTGTGTATGTTGGAGTTCTCTGTATGATGGAGTTCTCTGTATGATGGAGTTCTGTGTAAGGTATGTACATTGTGTCTGTGTTTAGTATGTCTCTTCTTTTCGCAGGAGCTAAATATACCTAATTGTTTGCAATCCATGGAGTCACAGAGCATGCCGAGAATGTGAAGACTGCTGTATTAAGTGCAGTGTAGCAAGCCTAAAACAATAAAGGAAGGTCGCATCTGTTGGCTCTCTTCTCCTGAACAATCTGGTGTGTTGGGAAATGAACAGGCGGACAGTCTGGCTGGGTATGCACCTCTGGATGAGGTCTTAGTGCATGATAAGACAGATGTAGTCAGGGCACTTTGGGATCGTGTGGGGAAACAGATAAATCCCCTTGGCCTGGAGAGAATGGTGCGGCAGAGAGGGACCGGAGGGTCTGGCTGACACTCAGGACTTCAAGGAAAGGCCAGGTGAACACATGATCAGATTACTTCTGGTACTATTAGTAGTGGAACTCTTCACTGACTGTTGAAGTTGAGGAAAGGGCGTCTATGGGAATGTCCTGAGTGCTGGGATGTTAATTCTTGACTCAACTCAACCCAGCGTGTGATACAAGAGTGTTTATGTTGTGTGTGTCAATACCACACACCCAGGCTTTGCTCAGTGTATTCAGTCACTGATTTTGGCAGTTACTGTGAGTGAAAGAATAAAACAACAGACAGCATGCTATGTTTCTGGGGACAAAATACAATAGCCAGAACTGGCAGAATGTTGACGTACACAACAACATCAATATGGGTACACGTCTGGACATCAGCGTCATCCAGTGGCGTGGCCTGCGCAGAAATTTGCCACCATCAGTATTCCGATATGTCTCTCTGCCATAAGCCAGCCGTCCGGCCAATGTTGCTGTCAATTATCTATCACATCTTGAATCCCTCTATGTTGTATAGTCTTCCTCTTCCCCACTTCCCTGCTACACCTCACTCCACAGTTATATTTTGCCGCCATTCATATCTTTCTATGTGCCCAAAATGTTCTATGATCTTCATTTTATTTGTCTTGTTTGTTAAATTTGGACAGATCTGTTTGTTCTCTTTTTCGTCAAAGGAATGTTTAATATTCCCACAGTGGAACTTAAATTGGCGAAGATACAGAAACATAAATGTGGTTGTTACTTCATCTTCTTGATTGATCAATATTTGCTATGCATCTATTCTTCTTTTTCTTATTTCTTTACTTGCTGGTGTGTGCTGAAATTTTAAAAAATATCAACACCACGTGCTTACCTGGCCACATAACCAGGTTCACAGAAATATCACAACCATGCATAGAACATCAAGCAAAAGAAAGGTCTTGGGGAAAAAAAAATGAAATAAAATACCCTACACGTTTCTCCCACACAAAACAGTACTATCTTTCATATCGGTTGTGACCCCTACAAGGTTATCTCCCCTTTCAAGAGTTACCTCTCCTATCAACTAGTGTTATATCCCTATCAAATAGTGTTTTCTCATTTCATAGTGTTATCTCCCCTGTGAGTTTTATTTTCCTTTGTCAAAAAGTGTCATCTCCCCATCTCAGTGTGCTATCTACCCTAAAGTTATCTGTACATTACCTCTGGTATATCTTTATTGTCAGAAATAACATTCATAGCTGACTTGGTTTACAACAACAACAACAACAACAACAACAACAACAACAACAACAACAACAACAACAACAACAACAACAACAACAACAAGATAAACACAATAGTTCTTGTAGGAGTAGCACAGATCATGACAACCTGTGTTGCGTGGTCCATGAGGGTAGAAACATAGAACAACTGACTGCACTTTAGGTGAATATTTTGAGTAACTGATGATTAGTAGAGGAGCGGCTGGCCGAGTGGCTAGAATGCTGGATTCTCCTTCGGAAGACCCGGGTTTGAATCCTCGGTAAGGTATGGAGGTTTTTTTCTGTTGGGGGCAAAAAGAAATCTCTAACCTACACAGTTCGCGGCGACTGCACTAACCAGGCTGACTTAATTTCTCGGGTTCAAGACCCCGCTGCCATACATCGCAAGGTACTATATTGGGAGTACATGACAGTTTGACAGATGACTAGTAATCCACAATCGATGTATACTCATCCACAGCTGATATATACTCATCCACAACCGGTGTATAATCATTTACAACCGATGTATACTCATCCACAACCGATGTACACTCATCCACAGCTGATGTATAGTAATCCACAAATGGTGTACAGTAATCCACAAGTGATGTATACAGTATTCCACAAGTGATGTATACAATATTCCACAAGTGATGTATAGTAATCAACAAATGATGTATAGTAATCGACAAATGGTGTATATTAATCGACAAATGGTGTACAGTAATCCACAAGTGATGTATATAGTAATCCACATGTGGTGTATATATTAGGAGCGTTCATTTGAAATCCATTTGTGCCGCACCGCGCGTAATAGCGTACGTTGAACATGACCATGTCATAGTCATATGATAAGTACTGACCAATGAATAAAAGAGCACGTGCTTATCATCACATGACGCATAGGTTCTGTTTCTGACAGTTGAGAAAATGGCAGGGTTGATCCAAAATCCATCCAAAGAAGCTCAAAGAGCGGTGATTCAGTTTCTTTCATTTGAAGGATGTCGACCTGTGGACATTCATCAAAGAATGCAGGCAGCGTACGGTAACAAATGTGTGTCGAAGACAACGGTGACAGACGGGGCATGAATGTTTAGGAAAGTACGTCAGTTCATGACAGATCTTCGACAGCCGGGTTAAGTGTATATTGTTGCAACAGAAAAAAAATATTGCCAAAATTGATGCAGCAGTACAGATGAACGATTGTCAAAGCATATGTTCGCTAGCTAAAGAATTTGATGTGTCAATTGGGACAATTCAAAAGATCGTTCGTAAGAAACTGCAGTATCGGAAGGTGTGTTCACAGTGGGTACACAGATGTTGACTGACCACCAAAAAGAATAACGCGTGGGATGGTGTTTGAACCACTTGCTGTGTTATAGAATGGAGGGTGATGCATTTTTCTTCCACATAGTGGCAGGTGATGAATCATGGTTTCACCACTTTGAGCCGAGCAGCAAAAGAGAGAGAGCATGCAATGAAAGCATGCTGGATCACCAAAAGCCAAAAAATTCAAGTTAAGGTTTCCGCTGGTAAGGTTATGCTAAGTGCATTTTTAGTACCATGAAGGGCTATTGTTGAAGAACCTGGTGTCAACATCAACTCTACCCACTACTTGCAAACACTAGACAAGCTGCATAAAGCCATCAAGAATAAATGACAAGGCATGCTTTCTCGCGATTTTATTGCATGATAATGCTTGACCGCATGTTGCAAAGATTGTGCAGAAAGGATTAGCTTGGAAGACGTGGGAAATTCTGCAACATCCAGCCTTTAGTCCTCATTTGTCACCATGTGATTTTCATTTGTTTGGACTTCTAAAATAAGCTCTCAAGGGGCAATGATTTCACACAGTTGCAGACGTAATGAACGTGGTAAACACTTGTTTCAGTGAGCAACCACAATCCTTTTTTGCGGACGGCATTCGCCGCCTACCTAAGCAATGGGATGCTTGCCTGAATGCCTACAGCCACTTCTTCTGACCAACCCATGGTGCATAATTCATTCAAAATGAATGCTTTGTTTAATTCTACCACACCTGTTACTGTTTCTTTCATGCTTTTGTAATAAAGCCATTGAAATGGGTTTCAAATGAACAACCCTTATAGTAATCCACAAGTGATGTATACAGTATTCCTTGGACCCCCTCCTCAGTATCTCTCTCAGCATGTGGCGGTCAATAACACCAGTTCTGTGTTGATTGTCTGTCCTTCTTTGGCTCCCCTCACAGCGCTCGTGTCTGGACGTACCACGTCTGATTTATGTCATTCTCTTGTACATCCTATCCACCCGGAAAGGTATCCCGGCCAACAAATGCCTGAAAAAGTTGTATGTGTCGGCCGAAAGGTGCAAATATTGCAGCTCTGCTGTAAACAAGCATGACGCAGTTACGTCTAAAACAACATTCCGGACAAATGCAGAAGAAGAAGTACGTTCTGTCCCAACAAAATAATGTATTGGTTGTGTTGTATATTCTCTCCCAATCAAGTAATGTATTGGTTGTGTTGTACATCCTGTCTCAACCAAATGTTTCGGTTGTGTTGTACAGCCTGTCTCAACCAAATAATGTTTCGGTTGTGTTGTATATCCTGTCTCAACCAAATATGGTTTCGGTTGTGTTGTATATCCTGTCTCAACAAAATAATGTTTAGGTTGTGTTGTACATTCTGTCCCAACTGACTAATGCATTGGTTGGGCCGTGCCATCTTGTCCCAACCACACATAATGTACAAGTTGTGCTGTGTTGCATGTCCTACCCCAACAAACATAATGTACCATTTGTGCGGTGTCCCAGCCTCTTAAAGCAACAAAATTATGAAGCTTTTCGTTAACATTTGATACAACTATCTCAACACCCTGTTACTGGACAACTGGTCACAACAAATAAACAAGTGCAAACGTGCAACAATACACAACAACAGCTGCAACAGTCAATCCAAGGGAAGCAAACCACAACAGAAGGGGAAACCACTCTGCTGGTGTAATTCCTTTACCTCGCACTGTGGCACGTAGACTCTAAGGCTGGGTATAATCTTGAGAATAATACTACCCCGAGCCTCTTTCTGAAAGTTAGTAAGCAAGCTGCAACTTGAGACATGGGTTCAAACATTCTCAGCTCAAATGAAATTTAAAAAAAAAGAAAGAAAAAAAGGAGAAAGCAGATGTGTCCTTCCCTCTTTTATCCCAAGGCAGGATTGTGTCAATGAATGAGTGTAATCCAATAATGAATGATTGTAATCCAATGATAACATATTTTAATTGTGTTCTCCTCTTTCGTAATTTCATTAATATCTGGAGAAATTACTTGCCAATGCTCTTGGGAAATTACTAAAAAGCATTGGATATAACACTTTTGATTTTAAGGAAATGAACTGTGCTGTTGCAGCTCAGCAGTAAAGCATATGGGATAAACATAAAATCAGCACAATTCTGCCCTGAGATAATATGTGCTGGATGAGACTTAAAAAATGTTTGATATTAGAAGAAAAGAAAACAATAGAAGGTCATCATGACAGCCATCTTTAGTTGCCGTTGGACATCCTGGAAGTGCAAGCTGGGCAGCATGGGAAACCTGGAAGCTATTTCTGCAAAAACCTGCTCAAAATGAAAAATTCTGCCCGGGCAACAATTGACTGTTTAGAAAACATTTCTCTCTGTTTCCAAATGTGAAATGGAAAATATCTCCTATGGTAAACTTAATTTACATTTCATGCAATTGTCAAACAATTTAATACACTGTTGTGAATAACTCTGAAAACTAAGATTATGGAATGTAAAAAGTCAGACATCAATAAAATAATGTTGAGTTTTTTAAAATGTATTATGACTATGATCCATCATGGCTACTTGTCCCTGTTTAAACATTTGGTGTACAGAATTTTGTACCCTTTTTGAAGCAACATTCCTGATCTAGGTTAATAAGCCCAAAAACCAGGAGAAAGTTTAACATTTGACCTAGCTCTGAGGCATGCCATTTAACTGAACTACAAAATCATAAACTTATGATAAAAACAGCTGGTCTTTAATGGAAATCCAAAATATAAAAACAATCAAGTGCCCAGAGAAGATTTCATTGGAAACAGATTAGAAAAATAATTAGTAATAAAGAGAATGAGCAAAAAAAGATTTTAGTGCACATGCTGTGTGTTAAGTGCAGGATGGAAGCGTTAATGGGAGTGCAACTCTCAAGGTGTTACCTCTTTTTGTGGAAGGTTATCCCCCTTGGAATTGGAAGTTGAGGGCAGCACCTTTAGTATTACTGAACCTTTTAGATCACGCTATAAAAATGGTGGAATCCAAGTCAATAGTGGGTCAGTATAGTTAGTTTGTTCATGGACATCTAGATTAGAGGGTCTGACACAGGTTATAAACATGGCTAAATGTTTGAAGTCACTATGTTTGTGTTGCCTTGACCAAGTCTGACATTAAAATCTGAACAGGCACTTTAAGTGAAACAATGAAATGTTTATCAACAGAAGACAGATGGGAGCTATAACAACACACAGTTCTGGGGAGGAGGGGGGGGGGGAGAATTATGGAAATAATAATGAATAATAAGAATAGCATAGCAATATATAAAGAAAATAATGATACTTTGAATTATTTACAATGAATCATAAGTAAAACCAAAACTGCTGGATACAGTTTATGATACACATAAGTGAGAATGTGGGAGAGTCTAAACAAGACTAAGGGTTTATTACATAAGGGAAGACAAAACAAGACCTTAATGTAATGTATCTCTACAACCCAAGGTAGAAGATAACAGGATACACATGACTGTAAGGTTTCTTTATATTGTAGGGTAGAAGGATTCACAAGATTACAGAGTAACTATATATACATCCTCGCGTAGAAGTGGGCAGACAAGACAGGACAGCAAGGTATACCCCAGAACAGACAAGAAACTGTGCATGAGAACTTACAATACAGGAGTAACTTTTAAAAGGACATAAATGACAACATGCCACCATCTGGTCATATCCTATCAGGTACAACTAGTGATGTCAAACATTCAGGCGGATTTAAACACCGTGTCAGCCCTGGTTCACTTATTCTAGACTGCCATAGACAATTAAAGAATAAAGTATGGAGCATATCATCATCATCATCATCATCATCATCATCATCATCATCATCATCATCAACATCATCATCATCAACATCATCATTATCATCACCATCATCATCATCAATACATTAATAAACAGCAGTCTTATCAACAACAAGAGGTAACTGACAGACAATGGCACTCACAGGCTGTCTTCTTCCACTAGTACCTGGCCTAGGCGACCATGTAGTTTCATAACCATCTGTCTACAACTCTAGACATTTCTTTTGTTGTCTGGCACTCTCAGAGAAATGAGTATTTTCTTGTGTGCCACCATTAATCATGTCTCTCCAATTCATGAATATACAAAATCATAGTGGTTTAACCTTACCTTCCACTCGGGTGAAGTTCACAGTGTTGATATAACATGCACTCTGCATAACACAATAACACTGAATTGTTGGTTGGAAACTATAACAACAATCACAACAAAACCACAAACAAGAAACATCATCAACAAACAATCATCATCAAGTGCCGTGTCGGCTGGCGTGGGCAATCATGCTTCTCCACAAACTGCGATCTCTGACGGGACGGATCAATTCGTGTGTGAATTCCTTCCGTGCCATGACACAAGACTGTCAAGAATTTTCCCTAAATGTCTTCCTCTATTTCTCTTTCCACAAATCTTTCTGGTTATCACAGCATGTTCCAGTTTGTTTCTTCTCATAGTGTGGCCAAAAAATGATGACTGCATTTTTCTGATGTTTGTGATAAGTTGTCTTTGCGACTTTGCCTCTCTCAAAACGTCCAGATTGCTCATTTTCACTGTCCAATTAATTTTTGGCATTCTTCTATAAAACCACATCTCCAAGGCTTTCAGGGATTTTTTCTCCTGTTTACTAATTGTCTGAGATTAGCAGCCCTACATTAACAATGGTTCTATGTAACATGCAAGAACTCTTTTTCTGACTTCCAAGAACAAGGACCTAGTGCATAAAATGTTCTTCATTTGGCTTAAAGCAGGTTTTGCTTGTCCTATTCTGGTCTTCTAAGCTAGTTGACCCTTCAAAAGAAAATCTCCAAACAGCTAACAACCCAAATATCTGACCACCAAAACTGACTGACTCTCCAAGCAGTGGACCACTTAAACAATTGACCCTCCAAAATGTTGACCCTCTAAACAACTGACCATCGAAATAGTTGACCCTCCAAACAACTGACCATCCATATTTGACTCTCCAAACAATTGACCATCAAAATAGTGATCCTTCAAACTGACAATCCAAATAGTCGACCTTCCAAACAACTGACAATTCAAATATCTGACCCTCTAAACAAATGATCATCCAAACAACTGACCACTCAAATAGTTGACCCTCTAAACAACTGACCACCCAAACAGTTGACCATTCAAATATCTGACCATGTAAACAAATGACCATCCAAATAGTTGACAATCCAAATATGTTACCATCCAAAAGCTGTCTGCCCAAACAACTGACCCTTGAAACAACCAGCTGCCCATATACTTGACCATCAAAACAACTGCCTCTCCAAACAGCTGACCATCTAAACAGCTGATTGCCAAAACAACTTACCATCCAAACAGCTGACTCAACAAAACAAACTGACCACTGAAGCAAATGACCATGTAAACAACTGACCATTAAACAAAATCCAAATAAACTGACCATCCAAATAGTTGACCCCAGAAACAGCTGACCATGCCAACAAGAATCAAAGAAAACAGACGGAATCAAACATGAAAAAGATGGCTATAAACTGTGAAGAGTTGAACTTGCCGTTGAGTTGTGAGTTAACATGTTGAATCTGTGCCTGAATTCTGACTGCCAGACATAACAACACCAATATACTGCAAGACATAACAACACCAGTTGTATAGTGTGTTCCTTTGTGGATTAATAGCAGCAACATGAAGTCTCTCAATCTATCCTGTTTAGGGAATCATGGATCTCTCAACTGTCTCTCCAAGCAATCATATGTCTCCCAATCTGTCTCTCTAACAATCATAGGTCCCATCGATTGACGGACGTCGGTCGCGGCGATTGGGCAATCTTGAGCATAGCCTACGATGGGTAGCGTTGTGGTATTCTGTTGTGATAATTTGGTGTGTCCAGTGTGTGCCGCGTGGTTGCACACCCGCTTCACACGCGTGATCCGGGACTGTTTCCGGATCCGGTCAGGGATGTGCACTACTGACGAGCTCAAATGAGGGCGAAACTCGAGTCTAGTGCTTCCATATTGGCGTGGATAGGCCTTAGGTTCATACCGGAGTGCGATCAGCGTTGCCAGTAGTGGGTTGTGCTCAATATTAACATTTCAAATCCCGAAACAACCACATAATCAATCATAGGTCTCCCCATCTGTCTCTACAACATTCATAGGTCTCTTGATTGGTCTCTCTAACAATCATAGGTCTCAGGATCTGTCTCTACAACAAGCTTAAGTCTCTCCATCTGTCTCTCAAATATGTATAGGTCTCCCTATCTGTCTCTCCAGCATTCATAGGTCTCCCAATCTGTCTCTCCAACATTCATAGGTATCTCAATCTGACTCTCCAACAATCATAGGTCTCCCAATCTGTCTCTCCAACAACAGTAGGTCTCCCCCATCTGTCTCTCCAACAATTATAGGTCTCCCCATCTGTCTCTCCAACATTTATAGGTCTCCCAATCTGTCTCTCCAACTTTCATAGGTCTCTCAATCTGTCTCTCCAACAATTATAGGCCTCCCCATCTGTCTCTCCAACAATAATAAGTCTCCCCATCTGTCCTGTCCAAGAAAACACTCTCCATCTGTCCTCTCCATGAACATTTACTCTCCAACTGTCCTCTCCATGAACATTTACTCTCCAACTATTTTCTCCTTCAACATTTACTCATTATATGTCCTGTCCATCAAAATTTACTCTTCCGCTGTCCTCTCCTCGAACTTTTACTCTCCATCTGTTCTCTGTATGAACATTTACTCTCTAGCTGTTCTCTCCATAACATTTACTCTCCATCTGTCCTCTCCATGAACATTTACTCTCTATATGTCCTCTCCATGAACATTTACTCTCTATATGTCCTCTCCATGAACATTTACTCTCAATCTGTCCTCTCCATGAACATTTACTCTCTATATGTCCTCTCCATAACATTTACTCTCTATATGTCCTCTCCATAACATTTACTCTCTATATGTCCTCTCCATAACATTTACTCTCTATATGTCCTCTCCATAACATTTACTCTCTATATGTCCTCTCCATGAACATTTACTCTCTATATGTCCTCTCCATGAACATTTACTCTCAATCTGTCCTCTCCATGAACATTTACTCTCTATATGTCCTCTCCATAACATTTACTCTCTATATGTCCTCTCCATAACATTTACTCTCTATATGTCCTCTCCATAACATTTACTCTCTATATGTCCTCTCCATGAACATTTACTCTCTATATGTCCTCTCCATGAACATTTACTCTCAATCTGTCCTCTCCATGAACATTTACTCTCTATATGTCCTCTCCATAACATTTACTCTCTATATGTCCTCTCCATGAACATTTACTCTCTATATGTCCTCTCCATGAACATTTACTCTCTATATGTCCTCTCCATGAACATTTACTCTCTATATGTCCTCTCCATAACATTTACTCTCTATATGTCCTCTCCATGAACATTTACTCTCTATATGTCCTCTCCATGAACATTTACTCTCTATATGTCCTCTCCATGAACATTTACTCTCTAGCTGTTCTCTCCATAACATTTACTCTCCATCTGTCCTCTCCATGAACATTTACTCTCTATATGTCCTCTCCATGAACATTTACTCTCAATCTGTCCTCTCCATGAACATTTACTCTCTATATGTCCTCTCCATAACATTTACTCTCTATATGTCCTCTCCATGAACATTTACTCTCTATATGTCCTCTCCATGAACATTTACTCTCAATCTGTCCTCTCCATGAACATTTACTCTCTATATGTCCTCTCCATAACATTTACTCTCTATATGTCCTCTCCATGAACATTTACTCTCTATATGTCCTCTCCATGAACATTTAATCTCTATATGTCCTCTCCATGAACATTTACTCTCTATATGTCCTCTCCATAACATTTACTCTCCATCTGTCCTCTCCATGAACATTTACTCTCAATCTGTCCTCTCCAGGAACATTTACTCTCAATCTGTCCTCTCCATAACATTTACTCTCAATCTGTCCTCTCCATGAACATTTACTCTCTATATGTCCTCTCCATGAACATTTACTCTCAATCTGTCCTCTCCATGAACATTTACTCTCTATATGTCCTCTCCATGAACATTTACTCTCTATATGTCCTCTCCATGAACATTTACTCTCTATATGTCCTCTCCATGAACATGTACTCTCTATATGTCCTCTCCATGAACATTTACTCTCTATATGTCCTCTCCATGAACATTTACTCTCTATATGTCCTCTCCATGAACATTTACTCTCAATCTGTCCTCTCCATGAACATTTACTCTCTATATGTCCTCTCCATGAACATTTACTCTCTATATGTCCTCTCCATGAACATTTACTCTCAATCTGTCCTCTCCATGAACATTTACTCTCAATCTGTCCTCTCCATGAACATTTACTCTCAATCTGTTCTCTCCATGAACATTTACTCTCAATCTGTCCTCTCCATGAACATTTACTCTCTATATGTCCTCTCCATGAACATTTACTCTCAATCTGTCCTCTCCATGAACATTTACTCTCAATCTGTCCTCTCCATGAACATTTACTCTCAATCTGTTCTCTCCATGAACATTTACTCTTAATCTGCCCTCTCCATGAACATTTACTCTCTATATGTCCTCTCCAGGAACATTTACTCTCAATCTGTCCTCTCCATGAACATTTACTCTCAATCTGTCCTCTCCATGAACATTTACTCTCAATCTGTCCTCTCCATGAACATTTACTCTCAATCTGTCCTCTCCATGAACATTTACTCTCAATCTGTTCTCTCCATGAACATTTACTCTCAATCTGTCCTCTCCATGAACATTTACTCTCTATATGTCCTCTCCATGAACATTTACTCTCAATCTGTCCTCTCCATGAACATTTACTCTCAATCTGTCCTCTCCATGAACATTTACTCTCAATCTGTTCTCTCCATGAACATTTACTCTCAATCTGTCCTCTCCATGAACATTTACTCTCTATATGTCCTCTCCATGAACATTTACTCTCTATATGTCCTCTCCATGAACATTTACTCTCAATCTGTCCTCTCCATGAACATTTACTCTCTATATGTCCTCTCCATGAACATTTACTCTCAATCTGTCCTCTCCATGAACATTTACTCTCAATCTGTCCTCTCCATGAACATTTACTCTCAATCTGTCCTCTCCATGAACATTTACTCTCTATATGTCCTCTCCATGAACATTTACTCTCTATATGTCCTCTCCATGAACATTTACTCTCAATCTGTCCTCTCCATGAACATTTACTCTCAATCTGTCCTCTCCATGAACATTTACTCTCTATATGTCCTCTCCATGAACATTTACTCTCTATATGTCCTCTCCATGAACATTTACTCTCAATCTGTTCTCTCCATGAACATTTACTCTCAATCTGTCCTCTCCATGAACATTTACTCTCCATCTGTCCTCTCCATGAACATTTACTCTCAATCTGTCCTCTCCATGAACATTTACTCTCAATCTGTCCTCTCCATGAACATTTACTCTCAATCTGTTCTCTCCATGAACATTTACTCTCAATCTGTCCTCTCCATGAACATGTACTCTCTATATGTCCTCTCCATGAACATGTACTCTCTATATGTCCTCTCCATGAACATTTACTCTCTATATGTCCTCTCCATGAACATTTACTCTCTATATGTCCTCTCCATGAACATTTACTCTCTATATGTCCTCTCCATGAACATTTACTCTCTATATGTCCTCTCCATGAACATTTACTCTCTATATGTCCTCTCCATGAACATTTACTCTCTATATGTCCTCTCCATGAACATTTACTCTCAATCTGTCCTCTCCATGAACATGTACTCTCTATATGTCCTCTCCATGAACATTTACTCTCAATCTGTTCTCTCCATGAACATTTACTCTCTATATGTCCTCTCCATGAACATTTACTCTCAATCTGTCCTCTCCATGAACATTTACTCTCAATCTGTCCTCTCCATGAACATTTACTCTCTATATGTCCTCTCCATGAACATTCACTCTCTATATGTCCTCTCCATGAACATTTACTCTATATGTCCTCTCCATGAACATTTACTCTCTATATGTCCTCTCCATGAACATTTACTCTCAATCTGTTCTCTCCATGAACATTTACTCTCTATATGTCCTCTCCATGAACATTTACTCTCAATCTGTCCTCTCCATGAACATTTACTCTCTATATGTCCTCTCCATGAACATTTACTCTCAATCTGTCCTCTCCATGAACATTTACTCTCAATCTGTCCTCTCCATGAACATTTACTCTCAATCTGTTCTCTCCATGAACATTTACTCTCAATCTGTCCTCTCCATGAACATTTACTCTCTATATGTCCTCTCCATGAACATTTACTCTCTATCTGTTCTCTCCATGAACATTTACTCTCTATATGTCCTCTCCATGAACATTTACTCTCTATATGTCCTCTCCATAACATTTACTCTCTATATGTCCTCTCCATGAACATTTACTCTCTATATGTCCTCTCCATGAACATTTACTCTCTATCTGTGCTCTCCATGAACATTTACTCTCAATCTGTCCTCTCCATGAACATTTACTCTCAATCTGTCCTCTCCATGAACATTTACTCTCAATCTGTCCTCTCCATGAACATGTACTCTCTATATGTCCTCTCCATGAACATTTACTCTCAATCTGTCCTCTCCATGAACATTTACTCTCTATATGTCCTCTCCATGAACATTTACTCTCAATCTGTCCTCTCCATGAACATTTACTCTCTAGCTGTTCTCTCCATGAACATTTACTCTCTATATGTCCTCTCCATGAACATTTACTCTCAATCTGTCCTCTCCATGAACATTTACTCTCTATATGTCCTCTCCATGAACATTTACTCTCTAGCTGTTCTCTCCATGAACATTTACTCTCTATATGTCCTCTCCATGAACATTTACTCTCAATCTGTCCTCTCCATGAACATTTACTCTCAATCTGTCCTCTCCATGAACATTTACTCTCAATCTGTTCTCTCCATGAACATTTACTCTCTAGCTGTTCTCTCCATGAACATTCACTCTCTAGCTGTTCGCTCCATGAAAACACAAATCTCCCTCTTCACGTCCGTGTTTCATAGTGTCAGTAACATCACTTTAATCCATAAGACACAAACAAACACAAATGAAGCCAAAGACAAGGGCAATGGTTCAATCTCTGCATTTTCACAGGTCACAAAATGGCATTTAACAAACTCTTACTAATAAATGAAAGCTGTCTGAAAAACAAGACAAACCCAATGGAGCAAACAGAATATCAATAACCATAGCGTTCCAAACAGGGACAGTGTGTGTTCTGATACCAGATTCACCACAGGGCATCATTATAGCCATTTTTCTGAAAATGCAGTTCACAATATAAACCACCTTGGAGAGATGTACAAGCATATCACATGAAACGCACAGCTCACGGAGTCGATTGATGCAATTAACTCTGTAACTGGTAGACGGAACCATGTCCAAAATGAGGAAAATACGTAAGCAAACTGTAGCCAGAAGCAAAACGACTCCAGAGGCCTTAACAGCTCAACAGCCATTCCGCGAAATTTGACCCGTGACTACTGCTGCCGTTGATGATGAACTGTAAATTTAGTGGCGGAATGCTGTATTAGCATTCCAGCAGCGGCCTTATGCCTGTGCGTGCTGTTGGTTCATAGGGATTGCTGTCTGTTCCACTTTTCATATGTGGCAGTGAGGAGCATTTTGTGTGACATTCACTGGCATAGGAACGGAGTGACCATTTGCCGCGAAGTTGGAACCGCTACCAACCAACCAACCAACCAACCAACCAACTAACTAACTAACTCAACATGAATGAGAGAAACGGTGGCCTCACCAGCATCGACTGCAAGACGTCCACCGGCTGGTTCTGTACACTGATTCCATTTATCTCCATGATCTCATCGCCAACATGCAGGGTACCTGGGACCGGAGACGGAACATCGTTAGGTCATGTTTGATACACACAATGCATTTTAAGCAAACATCATCAGTGTTTGGCAAACATCATTGTCAATCAACTATCACCGGTTCTAAACAGTGAGCCCCTACATCACTACTACACCTTCACTCACAGACACGGCAGTCTGGGTTCAAACCTCTGACATGCTATGTGTGGGCACGACTTTGACAACAAATGTTTATAACTTCATTTTGAGAGCAAATGAGAAAGAAATAACAATGATTGTAGGCCAAGGTCACTGACTGGCACCACGATAGTGTGTAAAATGAAATTGTACCTCCCCATATCACACAGCCTGGGCTGAATGTAGAGACCATGTGTTGCCCATGCAGCATGATCCCTCTCTCGGCCTGCCTAGTTTACTCCAGAGGAAAGGTAACACCAATACATCTGGAACAGACAAGCTGCAGAAGCTGCCGGATCAGCAAAGCAATGGTTTAACTGTCCACCTGTCGGAGCTTCGATCCTAGACCAGCTGCCAACCAAGGCTTAGTGTCCGGC
Organism: Cepaea hortensis; assembly: GCA_963921405.1. Lineage (NCBI taxonomy): Eukaryota > Metazoa > Mollusca > Gastropoda > Stylommatophora > Helicidae > Cepaea > Cepaea hortensis. Next base: position 5,456,191 of record OY992888.1, on the reverse strand, counting down.
CTGCCCTGCCATGACAATTGTCTTTAACTTGCATTTCCTCGCACTAGAGTAAGGCGTGTACCCTCTCAAATTTACTCCTCCGCCCGAAGCCGTTGGCACAATGTGGGGTTGTCGGGTTTTGTGAGCGCCGCCCAACATTCGGCGCTAACAGAAAGCAGGTAGTATCGTCTACTGTCATACGGTAGCTCAGTAATATCTGACTAAGACCTGACTTTCATGGCAGTACACATCTTACAATACCAAGCGTCAGTGTGACAATATGTTGAGTCAGTGTGACAATATGTTGAGTCAGTGTGACAATATGCTATGGAGTAAGCCGAGTTTCCTAGCTGGTTCATAACACCTGCCTCCTCTCTCTCTCTCTCTCTCTCTCTCTCTACACACACACACACACACACACACACACACGTGCGCAAGCACACACACACACACACACACACAAACGCGGTCAACTAGCCGGCGACAGACGGTCAACAAAATAAAGGCCGTCAGAGACTTGACATCAACAAATTAATCAACAACCATCGCCTGTCTGTCCCCGCAACCATGTTTGAAGTACCCAGGAACATGCGCTGAAAAGGTGACAACAACCAGAACCAATCTGGCAAAATGTTAATGGGCCTTCAGTAGAACGTAAACACACAGACAAACGCACGCACGCACGCGCACATACACTCACACACACACACACACACACGCACAGAATGATTAATAAAAAGTTTTGGGGAGACACGGAGATGAATAACAATTTACAAAAAGACCGGCAGACAGACCCCCGTTTGCAAGGGTAGGCGGATAAGACTAACAGACAGAAAATACACGAGAGGCGGACAGAGAGATGGACAGAAGACAATAGATAGACAATAGATAGACAGCAGAGAGACAGACTGAAGGACGGACGGATGTACAGACAAACAAATAATATACATGTCAATGGATAGAGAGAAGGACAATAGATAGATAATAGGACAGATAGACAGAACGAACGGACGAACTTTATTTTCAAAAGGTCAGAAATTGGGCAGGCAGGCCCGTCTTACATTCAGCCCTTCCAATCACTCATCTTTCGTTCATCAATTATCTGTTGTACATGTTACATTCACATAGGAAAATAAACATTGTCAAATGAATGTTGTGAACTTAAACAATGCATATTGCCATGCAATGAGACAGACAGACAGATAGACAGACAGACAGATGGATGGATAGATAGATTAACAGACAGGCAGACAGACAGACAGACATAAGGATGGATAGACTGATAGATATATTAATAGACAGACAGACAGACAGACAGACAGACAGACGGACTGTCGGACAGACAGACGGACGGATGGGCAGACAGACGGACGGATGGGCAGGCAGACAGACAGACAGACGGACGGACGGACGGACGGACAGACAGACGAACGGACGGATGGGCGGACATACTGACAGACAGACAGACAGACAGACAGACGGATGGGCAGACAGACGGATGGGCAGACAGACGGATGGGCAGACAGACAGACAGACAGACAAATGGACGGACAGACGGATGGGCGGACAAACAGACGGACGGACGGACGGATAGACAGACAGGGTGGTGGAAGGATATATACATGACATAGTAACCATCAGCATCTTCAACACCGTCCGTGTCCTGCCAGCTGGTGTGGGTGGTGATGCTCCTCCACAACCACGACCACATACAGAAATGGTCAATGTGTATGTTGATGTCATAGTAAAAAAAAAGCCAACACGTTTAGCACAAGCAAAACACAGTCAGATTGAAGGGTGTAACTATGACGTATTTTCGAGGATCACGCGAGAATACACTGACGTTAAAAAGTGGTTGCTTGGAAGTGCCGTCGAATGACGATCATTCAGGCACGAGGCTAGCCGCAACATCTAGTTCAGTGGTTCTCAACCTTTTTTGGCCGGTGTCCCTCTTCACCATATTTTCAGAACGTCATCCCCCCCCCCTTTCGTATTTCCTACCTAAAAATTTGGCCCGTGCCCCCCCCCCCCACCATATTTTCAGAACGTCATTCGCCCCTCCCCCTTTTCGTATTTCCTACCTAAAAATTCCGCCCACGCCCCTACACAGTATACGTAATAATGGAAGCTAAATTTAATAGCACATACTAAAACAAGTCTAGACGTCCACATAAAACGTGATTTGTAGGTCTACTTACTTTATAAAATGAAGTTTCGAAGGGTGAGGCGCACAAAACCGTAAAGTATGAAGGGAAAAACAATATCAAGTAATCGGTTCTTGTATTAACGCGATCTTGAAATAATCTTAACCCCCCCCCCCCTAAAATTTCTCCCGGGGGGGGGGGATTTTTTACCGGTTGAGACCCACTGATCTAGTTCGTTTGACATCAACACAGCAAGTTTGACAATAGTATACACTAGTTTTCCAGCAACAAGCAGTAAAGCTAGAAGTGGTGTCGCCAGACAACCTCACAGTATGGTACACATACTACACATGGGCTACAGTGGGCTGTCTTCATTGCACCAGGTTGTTATCCCATATGGCTCAGTCTCTTCTCGCAGCGCGGAAAGCGTCGCACAAAGCACGAACTCCGTAGCTCCAGCGACGACCCACAGGAGTCTCCGAAATAAATGCACTCTTGAACCGAAGGACACGGCCCAGATTCGAACCTACAACCTTCGGAGCCCGAGGCAGACAGCTTGACCACTTCGCCACGGGAAATAAAATACATGTGTCATCTGCAGCCGTGCGTTGTGCCCAATACTTCAAGAGCATCGGTACACAGTTTTGTGTGCGAGCCACTCGAAAGAGAAGATATTTCATAACTAACATACACCTGCCAAAACTCCATCTTCTAGACATCATCATCACATTCAGTTATCTGTCCATGTCATAACGAAAAGCTGTCAAGATCTACTCTCATCGTTTTCCTGGATGAACAACAACAGTAATCAAAACTATAACAATTAACTGTCCAGGATTCTTAGCCAAATATTAAAATCGGTTCTGTGTAACATGCAAGAATTCTTGTCCTAACAGGGCAAGCTACTGCAAACGTTCTTATTCATTATATAAAATGCATATTTTGCGTGCCCTATTCTTTCTTTAATTCTGTGACATGTTTTCCACCAGATATAATCATGATTACACCATTACTCCTATACTGTTTATGATGAGAAGTGAGTAACCTAAATCGAGTAAAGATTTAAGATATTGCTGGGAGATACGAGATCCTGGAAACTATACCCCAGTTGTAAAGTGCGAGGGCAGACCAGCGCCTCAGATAGATAGATGTCTTGTGCATCGTAAACAAGCGGGTATTTTTCTAGATCATACAAATGGGCGCTATTCCCCACCGCCTGACAGGGAAAGACGCCTGCAATTTCCCACCAGGGGAGAGGGGAAACTGCCCACAATAAATGCCACTTTCTTACAGCCAAATACACAATAAACTGATTGAAGTCAATGCAAAGAATACAGAGCATGAAACTTATATTTAGAGCTGTGGATAGATAGATCGATAGAGACAGAGAGAGAGAGAGAGAGAGAGAGAGAGAGAGAGAGAGAGAGAGAGAGAGAGAGAGAGAGAGAGAGAGAGAGAGAGAGAGAGAGAGAGAGAGAGAGAGAGAGGAGAAGGAAGGGTGGTCGAAGCTGAAGATAAGATAAATAGAGGAAGACAGAAATGTAGGACTGGATTGTGAGTGCAGATTGAAATTAATCGATTTTCAGTTTCCTCGTTTGCACACAGCTCTGGGGGAGATATGGGTTTTTACTTAACTCGCATTGATTTTTTTTCCCTCAACACTGGGAAGAACATATAACGAGAGAGAGAGAGAGAGAGAGAGAGAGAGAGAGAGAGAGAGAGAGAGAGAGAGAGAGAGAGAGAGAGAGAGAGAGAGAGAGAAAAAGAGAAAGAGACAAGTGAGAGAGCAGGCGAAACGAAGGGAGAGATTACAGGAGAGATGAGAGGAAAGTGTAGAAGAGTCGATGAGAGCGAAGAAAATTGCAAGAATGAGAAGCGGAAAGTGTAAGAGAATCACAAAAAAAGAGCAGAAAGATATCAAATTATAGTTGTATAATTTGTATCAAATTGTATAGAGGACCTGGTGGATCACATCTGGGCAACCCTTGTATAGAGGACCTGGAGGAGCACATCTGGGCAACCCTTGTATAGAGGACCTTGTGGAGCACATCTGGGCAACCCTTGTATAAAAGACTTGTGGTGAACATATGGGCAAACCTTGTATACATGACCTGGTGAAGCACATCTTGGCAACCCCTGTATACATGACCTGGTGGATCACATCTGGGCAACCCTTGTATACATGACCTGGTGAAGCACATCTGGGCAACCCTTGTATACAGGGCCTTGTGGATCACATCTGGGCAACCCTTGTATACATGACCTGGTGAAGCACATCTGGGCAACCCTTGTATACATGACCTGGTGAAGCACATCTGGGCAACCCTTGTATACATGACCTGGTGAAGCACATCTGGGCAACCCTTGTATACATGACCTGGTGAAGCACATCTGGGCAACCCTTGTATACATGACCTGGTGAAGCACATCTGGGCAACCCTTGTATACAGGGCCTTGTGGATCACATCTGGGCAACCCTTGTATACAGGGCCTTGTGGAGCACATCTGGGCAACCCTTGTATACATGACCTGGTGAAGCACATCTGGGCAACCCTTGTATACATGACCTGGTGAAGCACATCTGGGCAACCCTTGTATACATGACCTGGTGGAGCACATCTGGGCAACCCTTGTATACATGACCTGGTGAAGCACATCTTGGCAACCCTTGTATACATGACCTGGTGAAGCACATCTGGGAAACCCTTGTATACATGACCTGGTGGAGCACATCTGGGCAACCCTTGTATACATGACCTGGTGAAGCACATCTGGGCAACCCTTGTATACATGACCTGGTGAAGCACATCTGGGCAACCCTTGTATACATGACCTGGTGAAGCACATCTTGGCAACCCTTGTATACATGACCTGGTGAAGCACATCTGGGAAACCCTTGTATACAGGGCCTTGTGGATCACATCTGGGCAACCCTTGTATACAGGGCCTTGTGGAGCACATCTGGGCAACCCTTGTATACAGGGCCTTGTGGATCACATCTGGGCAACCCTTGTATATATGACCCGGTGGAGCACATCTGCAGGCCAGGTACAGAATATCCATCAGAGAGTAACATCCATCGACTAAAACTACCATAATTAGCCAAGCAAGAGAGAAGCCGGCGAAGCATCGGGGTAGAAGGAGTGACACTAGAACAGGTTACACGGTTCCACAACTTGAACACCAACGAGAATAAACATGATCCTTAATGCAAAACGATGAGGAAGATGATATCAACTAGAAAGTTGCACAATGACTGAAACACGGTACTAGTTAACTGAGACGTGATTATAGTTTTCGATCAGACCGCACAACATAATTTGTTAGTCAAAATATTTTTGGGCATGTTATGAGAAGAAATGAATTGGAGAACTTGGTGACAATTGGCAAGATCGAAGGGAAGAGACCAAGGGGAAGACCGAGAAGTAAATACCTGGATGGCTTGGCCTCGTGGCATGGTCGAGACAGGAAAACGGAGGTGATCCATGACTCTGGTGATCGAGTGAATTGGCAAAACATGACCACCCACGCTTATCGGCATGGCACATGATGGATGGATGGATACACCAGGCATGACTGTACTGGGAGCGGCAGTGGTGTCGTGGCTAGACGCTCGCCTGTCGACACGGTGGCCATGAGTTCGATCCCTATTGCGACGGAATCGCATTAAAAAAAAAATTATGTGCGATCTTAGTCGATCCAGCTTTTTAAAAAAAAAGGACCAAGAAATGCCTTGCGAAGTGAAGGCGGCTGGCTTGATAATGACCAAATCACCACGCGATCACCATTTGGTCTCTATAAAATATGGGCCTATCACCGGATATCCGATGAGCGCCCACTGGTCTCTATAAAATATAGGCCTATAATCGGATAACCGGATAGCCGGTCTCCGTGGCCAAAGGCTTGCGAACGCGGTTCGTGAACCGGGTACCAGGCGTTAAAAACTCAGCCGCGACCGATTTGTGCCGCAGACCGTGTCGCGTTGTGTTATAACGTGCTGGCATGTGAGCCGGTAGTTCAGAAAACAATAGCAAACTACTGAACGTAAAAGCTTGCCTAGTACATCAACAGCAGCTGAAAACGCTGGTGTTGACTGCAACGTCCTGCAAGGTATATGCAACATTAAAAAAAAACCGGATATCCGATGAGTGCCGATTGGTCTCTACAAAATATGGGCCTATCACCGGATATCCGATGAGTGCCCAGTGGTCTCTACAAAATACGGGCCTATCACCGGATATCCGATGAGTGCCGATTGGTCTCTACAAAATATGGGCCTATCACCGGATATCCGGTGCGCATCAAGGTGCGCAAACGGGTCCGTTACTGACTGTGACTGTACAGCACTGGACAAACAACTTTTGTTTTGTTTTGCACATCCTTTACAGGACATCGCTGTCAACATCAGCATCTTTCAGCTGTCTGTTGATTTCTTGGCAAGATTTACGCTCAGTAGTTTGCCATTGCTTTCTGAGCGGCCGGCTCAGTTATCCCGCAAGTCACCAGCGGAGGTCGAACCGCTCCCAGCTCTCGCCCTGCTACGAGACTGCGTGATAAACGGGATTACGGAGAAAGTGTTGTAACCCCTCGGCAAGAGAGACCGGCGGACAAACAACTAGCCACCCACAAATACTTTAACTCCTTAACTGTCGGATTAAAAAATGCGTTACGGCAGAAATTATTTATTTACATTTTTCAAGCACAGCTGCCTGCGATTTGAGTTTCTGCTGGTCGGTTGTCAATGCTTACTGTTTTGTAATCGTCGATATGTTTGGATGCATTGTTACTTATTTGTAATTTCCCTTTTCTTTAAAAAAAAATAATCTATCTGCGTAAAGTGTAGCGATATCGAACGATCTATAGACCGACCAAACGAATGAATGAACGAACGAAGGAACGAACTAACGAACTTTATTTTCAAAGAGTCACAAATTGGACACGCAGACCGGTCTTACATTCGGCCCTTCCAATCACTCATCTTTTGTTTATCATTGTGCATGTTACATTCACATAGGGAAAAAACATTGTCAAATGAATGGTGTAAACATAAGCAATGAATATTATCATGTTATGAGACTAGAAGGCAGACACACATACACACGCACATTCATAAACACATACACACAAACCTGGATACAAACTTACATCATTTACCCAAACTCTCACAGTTATGCACCCACTGGATAACACGGAAATACACACTCCCTCACATACACACATAATTTCTCACAATCACAAACTCACTAAATCCATCACACACACACACACACACCGACACCCACACACACAACACACACACCGACACCCACACACACAACACACACCGACACCCACACATGCCGTGGCTAAATATTCAGCTATACTGTTGCCAGGGGCCGCAGTGCTAAAGTGATATCAGAGATGTGTGGTAGTTAATGAGTTAAACATTCCACATAATGATGGATGTTCCAGATAAACAACAACAGCAACATTAACAACAACAACAACAACAACAACAAGGATTTGTTGCAATATTTCAGCTAGTTTTGTGCAGTCTGACAAGCTCGGTGTATGCGGATGATTGTAAAGGGAGAGAATGCAATATTGGATTATATTAGGGGAGACCACTCCAGGGAATAATCTCTCAACGTAGAATCTATTAACACGACATGACATATATATATATATATATATATATATATATATATATATATATATATATATATATATATATATATATATATATATATATATATATCTGATGGGAGATGCCTTGAAGAGATTAGAACAAGAATCGCCATGGCAAAAGTAGCCTTTAGCAAGATGAAAAACATATTGACCAATTAAAAGATGTCAATTGAAACGAGAAAAAGAGTGTTGAGATGCTACATAGAACCTGTACTTTTATATGGATGTGAAGCTTGGACAATGAGCAGTCAGGCTGAAAAACATCTGATGGCTGTAGAGATGTGGTTTCTGAGGAAAATGCAAAGAATACCATGGACAGCCAGAAAGACCAATGAACAAGTCCTTCAAGAAACAAATGAAGATCGTAAACTGATTAGAGACATTAGACGTAGACAGTCACAATTTTTTGGGGATGTTATGAGAAGAAATGATTTGGAGAACTTGGTGACAACTGGTAAGATCGAGGGGAACAAACCAAGGGGAAGACCTAGAAGCAAGTACCTGGATGGCTTGGTCTTGTGGCATGGTCGAGACAGAAACACGGATCTGATCCACGACTCTGGTGATCGAGTGAGATGGCAGAACATGACCGCCCGTGCTTACCAGTATAGCACAAGATGGATGGATGGATGGATGGATGGATATATATATATATATATATATATATATATATATATATATATATATATATATATATATATATATATATATATAGAGAGAGAGAGAGAGAGAGAGAGAGAGAGACAGCACAGCGGTGGTGTAGAGGCTAAACCCCTGCATGCTGGCCGCGTGGTCATGTGATCGAATTTGTATCGAGGGGGATAGTTAAAATTGCGAATTATTATTATTGCTTTTACTTCATAATATGACAGCAAGCATCTGAACTGTTTCTTTCATTCTATTGCCAAATGAAGACAATCATCGATCTTACCCTGTACCGAATTCCTTATACTTGCTCACAGCACACATGTGAACAAGATAACCAGGACGAAAACAGGATCTTCTAGAAGGGAGATGACGCGGGATGGAGACAGTCACAGGGAGTCCGGATCGCAGACGCTCTTCATGTCACGCCTGGACATGTCTATATCTGGTCCATGGAATGCCAGGACCGTGTTTACACATGGAATGCAATGCTATCAGATTAGCATGTTGGGATTATGCGAAACAAGGTGGAACGAAGCAGACAGGGGGCTTCTAAACACAGATAGAACGTCATTGGTCGGGATACCACAGAGCACACGGAATAGAGGAAGACGTACAGATATATAGAGAAGAGAAGAAGAGTAGAGATAGGAATGAATACAATGAGGATGACATGGACTCGACACTGGAGGAAAAAAGTAGAGGAGGATGAGGATGAGGAGGAGAATAACACAGTGTAGTGTGCATATTATAATGGTAGATATGATTGCAGAACAAAATAGAATGAAGGACTGGTTGTCGGTATACACACAACCTGGAAGTGCCAGTGAACGATTTACAGCCTTCGAATCTTCCCGCCACACTGGCAAGTCTGGAGTGGCACCGGTGTGCCGCAGTACACAGTTTGCCCACGGCTGCTTCAGGAGAAGTGTACAACGTGGGGCAATGCACAACTCGACCCCTCCCCCAGCCGTGAGCTATAGACCAGCATCCCCCGGGGAAGCGGGGCTTGCTACAGGAGGGAGGGAGGTTGCGGTGGTGGGGCAAGGGGTGGGGTTGTGAAGGGAGTGCGATGACAGGTGGGGAGACATCAAAGTGAGTTTACAACTAATGTTATTTTAATTTCGCAACGTGTACAGGGGAAGGAGGGAGGGAGAGCGAGAGTGAGAGAGAGAGAGAGAGAGAGAGAGAGAGAGAGAGAGAGAGAGAGAGAGAGAGAGAGAGAGAGAGAGAGAGAGAGAATGGACAGAAATGAAGACAACAAGACAACGAATGCACGGAGAAACCCAATAAGACAGACATACACAATTGTGCAGGGATTCCAGGATGTTGTCCGTGGTCCCTAACCATGGCGATCTCACATACTCCCAACTCTCCCTGTCTACGGAGTCCGTGCACAGAGGTGAGATTATCCTCGCGCGATGATCTATGAGAAGAGACACGAGATCTTACTGAGACATACATGTGCAAAGACAGCCATCCTGTACAACCTCAGCCCCAACCGAACCGTCTCCGTGTCTACAGACAAGATGCAGGCGTGGTGACCTGCCCTCTAATATCTTCTGGGAGCCATAATTTGGTGGGCATCATCGCCTCGGCCTGGCCACAGATTTTATTAGCCGCATAAACGAGCTTGTTCCTGTGCCGCGCTAACAACAGAAGCAATTTACGATCGGAAATATTCCAGCCGGGTTGTTCTGACGTTGAAGTGCAGAATACGGGGCTGGGCGTGCTACAAAATGTCCGGCTGATCGCACAAAGGAGCACGAAATCGGAGTCTTATTGAATGAGGCTACATGTCTATATAAGACAATTGCATGTCTTTTGCAGGACATTGCCACCAACCCCAATCCCAGTTTGATCTTAATTCTACGTCAACTAGTTTGGCATTGTTTCGGAACGATACTGTCAGAGCTAAGTCCAATTAATGAGTGTAAGGGTTGATCCCGCCAGAGCGCTATTATCCTGTCAGCCACATCGACTGCTCCATGTCTGTACATGGAACTGGAGCATGGCGCGAATGTGGTCCTTGAGGGAATATGGTCCTTGAGGGAATGCGGTCCTTGAGGGAATGCGGTGCTTGAGAGAATATGGTCCATGAGGTAATGCGGTCCTTGAGGGAATACCGTCCTTGAGAGAATACCGTCCTTGGGGCAATCGCTGTTACTGGGTCATTATTTCAGTCTCTGTTGTCTAGATTATCGTCTGCTGCCTATTTTTTCTGCCTCTAAGGGCCGAATGTAAGACGGGCCTGCGTGCCCAATTTGTTACCCTTTTAAAATAAAGTTTGTTCGTTCGTTCGTTCGTTCGTTCGTTCTGTTGTTATCTATGTGCCATTCATCATCATTATCTTCTTCATTACCATCGTCTTTTTTTCTCATTTATGCTTTCCGTTTTATGGCTGTCATTGTCAGATTGAAAACAATGTTTTCCCGTAGTGAATTTGAATAACGAAGACACAAACAATAGATTGCACGATTTATTGCCTGGCATATTTCGCTGCATCTCGTCAGGTACATACTGCAGAAATCACACAACTTACGTGAAATTAACTAGATAAATCCTTCAAGTTGAAATATACACAATTTCGCACAGTAATGTCACTTATCTACCACGGTAATTTTAAGCTGACTAACATGTCTTTCTGTTTACACAATTCTGGCTTGCGTTGATAGATCATAATTGCTTCTGCAAATTTTAACAAGCGAGTATTTTGTGTTCTAAACAACACGCGAAATGCAGTGTCTCTGGACACAACGTGACCACTGGCGACAATGTGTCTGCCGATTGAAGACGCCGGGAGCTTCCGGTGTGTCGGCTCCTCGCGGCTAGCCACTCCTGTGTGTTGTATCTTGTTGACCCATTGAGGTATGTGTTCTGACACCCGTTTGTTAAACTGTCCATCCGTTCGACCAATGTAAACGGCCTGGCATCTACATGTGAATTGGTAAATACAATTGTTTGTGGCGTACAGAGGAACAGGCTCTTTGACTGTTGGTGTAGGAATGGGTACGGTTTTACATCTAATGACTGGAGTTGCCGCACAGAATGTTCGACCTACTGCTGTAGTAAGCCGGTCTTGTAGACGTTGCATTACGTCATCCCCTCGAAAGGTTAGCTGGATGAATACCTTGAGTTTAGGGACTGTAGTTACGTCTGCTTTGGGTTTGGGCTGTTGGCAATGGCGCTTTATAAATCCTGTGGAGTACCCATTCAGGTTTAAGACATTCTTCAGAGTTTCAAATTCCTCTGTCAGTGTGTCCTGGGTGCATATCTTTCTAGCACGGTCAAACAAGGTCCGTACTAAGCCCCGTTTGTACTGGACAGGTGTGAAGCTCTGAAAATTTAGGTATTGGCCAGTCCATGTTTCTTTGCGATACACCGATCTTTGAATTGTGCCGTCTGCTCTACGTCTCATTAGAATATCTAGGAATGGTAACGCTTCGTTGTGTTCGTGTTCCATAGATAGAGAGATGTTTTTATGCGTCTTGTTCATTGTGGCCTGAAACGATGTTGCTTGTAGCTCGTCTGTGGTGATAATTAGTATATCGTCCACATAACGCCGGTAAAAGGCCAAGTTGTTGATGTCTGAGGATCTCTTTTCTTCTAAGTGTGCCATGAAGATGTCCGCTAGAATAGGACCAAGAGGACTCCCCATGGCCACTCCGTCAATTTGGCGGTATGACTTAGTTAGAAAATTGAATTGGATGTTGGCTGTACATAGTAGTAGTAGCCTCTCCAGAATAGGTGTTGGTATGCCTAATTTTAGTTGTTTGTCTTCAATGCGTTCCCTTATTATTTTCACTGTCTCCTCTAATGGAACGTTAGTGAATAGGGAGGCTATATCCATGGATGCCATGTGTTTGTTATTTATGTCCATAGTATCCAATAATTCCACCAGTTGGAATGTATCTCTGAGTATTTTTGGATCGAAGGACTGTCGTACTGGCTTTAACATTTCGGCTAACCATCTCGCCATTCGGTGTTGTGCAGAGTTAACCATGGACAGGATAGGTCTTAGCGGGATGCCGGGCTTGTGAAGTTTGGGTAGACCGTACATCTGAGGAGTTTGCGAGCCACGTGGTGTGAGCGTTTTTGCAGTGGCCTCACTGATGAGTCCCGCATTCACAAGTGACTGGATCTCTTTCCTCATTATAGCATCCAGGTCCTCCGACTTGTTTACTTTTTTATCTATCCTGAATTTGGATTCATCTGACAATATTACATCCATTTTTCTCTGGTAATCTGACATGTCCATCAGTACTGTACCGCTCCCTTTGTCAGGTTTCAGTATGACGAGGGTTTTGTTAGCCTTTAACGCTTTTAAGGCAGTAAGGTGTTCGTTGGTCAGCGGACACGTCTGTTTAGAGGGTGTTGTGCGATACTGGTGTTCTAAATCTAGATGTAAAACCGTACCCATTCCTACACCAACAGTCAAAGGGCCTGTTCCTCTGTACGCCACAAACAATTGTATTTACCAATTCACATGTAGATGCCAGGCCGTTTACATTGGTCGAACGGAGAGACAGCTTAACAAACGGGTGTCAGAACACATACCTCAATGGGTCAACAAGATACAACACACAGGAGTGGCTAGCCGCGAGGAGCCGACACATCGGAAGCTCCCGGCGTCTTCAATCGGCAGACACATTGTCGCCAGTGGTCACGTTGTGTCCAGAGACACTGCATTTCGCGTGTTGTTTAGAACACAAAATACTCGCTTGTTAAAATTTGCAGAAGCAATTATGATCTATCAACGCAAGCCAGAATTGTGTAAACAGAAAGACATGTTGTCAGATTGATCATCATCGTGCACAATACCAACAAACACGGGCGAATCGCCATCTCACAGAGTCACCATCTCACAGAGTCGCCATCTTACAGAGTCGCCATAATTGGAATAGCTCTGCGTTCTTCTGTAAATTCTTCTCATTTCTGTTGTTGTGATTTTTCTTTTCTCTTTTTCTGTCATTGTCCAGGTTTGGTATTAGTAGCATAGAGTTGGTAGTAAGATTGAGTTGTAGAGTGCTTTCTTAGTAACCACTAATACATGTTTGTTCTTTAGTATTGTTGCCAAGTGTCCAAAGAGTTGGTTTGCCTTATTACATCTATTATCGATCTCGTCTCTGATTTACCATTTGATGATATTATCCTTCCTAGGTACTTGAAGCTCTGTACTTATTTCAGGGGGTGTTCTTTTAGGTGAATCTTTGTTGTTTTCTTCTTCTTCTATGGTTATAATTATATCCTCGGTTTCGCTAATGCTAATGTTCATGTTATACTCCTTACACACTTCATTTAGACCAGTGGTTCTCAACCTTTTTTGGCCCATGCCCCCCTTCACCAAATGTTGAGAATGACATTCCTCCCCTTTCGTATTTCCTCCCTATAAATTCCCCCCTCCCCCACCCTGCCGCTACACAGTATACGTAAAAATGGAAGCTAACGTTAATAACACATACTAGAACAAGTTTAGACGTCTACATAAAACGTGATTTATGGGTCTACTTACGTTATAAGACGAATATCAGAAGGGCGAGGAGTACAGAACCGTAAAGTATGGCGGGAAAAACAATATCAAGTAATCGGTTCTTGTATTAACGCGATCTTGAAATAATCTTCATCCCCCTGGAAACCCTAAAATTCACCCCCTAGGGGGGAATTTCCCACCGGTTGAGAACCACCGATGTAGACTATTCATATAGTCTTGTAATTCTACTTCTGATTTTATTATTAGCGCTTGATCGTCCGCAAATATGAGTTCTTTAATGGTGCAAAGAAAAGATTCTCCTTGAATACCAAGAATACTGTAACAATGGTGATTTAAAAAAAAAAAGTGACGCCCAAATATGAAATAGAGATAGAAGGGAAAATTCTTCACCAAGTGGATAGTTTTAAATACCTAGGGTTATTTATAACATCAGATGGAAGATGCACAACAGAGATTAAGAGCAGAATAGGGCAAGCAAAAGCTGTACAGTGCTCACCTACAAATGTAGTGGTCTGAGATTAATGCTAAATTGAGACAAATTTTACTTCTTATCAAAACGTTTACATTACATATGTTGGTTTTCCAAGACACTTTCAGCATTCGTCTGTAAATCGACATCTAAAAAACAGCGAGAGATATTTAATTTGTTGCTGTTTTTTTTTTAATTAAAAAAAAAAGCTTGTTGGTGTTTGAGCTAATAAACCAGCATCAACAAAACACCCCCAGAGGTGTCGGAGATGTGATTCTACTAATGATGATGAAAATTCATTGAAAAACCAAAATATTTAATTTAAACATTTTGAATGAGGCTAGGATACAAAGGTTTAATTCTCAGTCTGGTTGAATTATCAGCCTGGTTGAAGCTCAATCTGGTTGAATACTCACGAGTAGTTGAATTATCAGTCTGGTTGAGTTCTCAGTCCTATTAAATTCTCAGACTGGGGCAGACAATGCTATGCTGAGATCCCGCAGTCACAGAATCAACGGAGACTCAATCATTATTGCACGTTGGACCGTTAATGGTTAATTGGTTAGTCTGCTGGCCTGCGAGGTCAGGAGTCTGTGTTCAATCCCAAACAGTGGCAAAATTATATCCAGTGACCAGTAGAACTTTGGGCTCGACCCAGCTTCATAACCTTGAGTACCAGAACTTTCTGGACAGGGAAGGTGACGGAGACAGGAACTAACCACCCTAAATCTGTTTATCATGGCCGAGAATGTTTAAACGCCTACAGCTTCACACCACAGGGACAGTATGGGGTTACCTTTAAATACTACAGCTCAGAGACCGGCCAGGCCAATTCGATAAGTATCTCAGAAACCAGAGACAAGCCAGACCAATTCAGTAAATATCCCAGAATCCAGAGAGAGGCCAGGCCAATTCTATAAGTATCTCAGAAACCAGACACAGGCCAGACCAAGTCAAGTATCTCAGAACCCAGACAGAGACCGCGCCAAATCAATAAGAATCCCAGAAGGAGGCTAGGCAATGTGAATAAGAATTCCCAGAGCCCAGAACGAGGCTAGATTGTGTGATACAAGAATAGCAATAACACAAATTCCACCCGTCTGTGAACAACAAAATCTATCACAATACACAATACATATAAACACCCACATAAGATCCGAGAACAGCGAGGAACACGTGTAAGCAAATCACGGTAAACATATCTGACGTTTTACCTGGCTCGGCGTTTACCTGAGGCGGGATGTAGGAACCTGTGTTTGTTGTTCTCCCCAGAATCTTCATGTCGTGTTTGTGTGTCTTATATGTGTATTACCAACGTCTGCTGCACTTAGCATATAATTTTTGTTTCATTGATGTATGACTAACTCTGACTGTAATTACGACCGTATTATCAGGATCAACTGTTGCTACAGTTAATGTTGTATGATCATCTATTGCTAAAGTTAATGTTGTATGATCATCTGCTGATACAGTTAATGTTGTTCTGAATCCCAAGATTGAATCCCAAGCAATGCCCCCCCCCCCACAACCGTTACAGGTATGGGCAGCCACGGTGGTGTTGTGACTAGCATACTCGCATGCCGGCCAGGTGATATGTACTCCAACTCCCATCAAGGCGGATTTGACAACCAAGCCCACCAGGTGATATGTACTCCAACTCCCATCAAGGCGGATTTGACAACCAAGCCCACCAGGTGATATGTACTCCATCTCCCATCGAGGCGGATTTGACAACCAAGCCCACCAGGTGATATGTACTCCAACTCCCATCAAGGCGGATTTGACAACCAAGCCCACCAGGTGATATGTACTTCAACTCCCATCAAGGCGGATTTGACAACCAAGCCCACCAGGTGATATGTACTCCAACTCCCATCGAGGCGGATTTGACAACCAAGCCCACCAGGTGATATGTACTCCAACTCCCATCGAGGCGGATTTGACAACCAAGCCCACCAGGTGATATGTACTCCAACTCCCATCGAGGCGGATTTGACAACCAAGCCCACCAGGTGATATGTACTCCAACTCCCATCGAGGCGGATTTGACAACAAAGCCGGCATATGTTCCTAGGCCGACCCATACTACAATCCCCCCCCCCCTCCCCCGCATATCCAATTACAGGATATCGCTGTCAACACCAGCGTTTTACCGCTGTTGTTGATTTCCTGGCAAGATTAGGCTCAGTAGTTTGTCATTGCTTTATGAGCAGCCGGCTCACATATCCCGTAAGTAAGGAGCGCGGCGAGAACCGCTACCGATTCTCGCGCAGCTGCATTTGCTCACGTGGATAAACGGGATTACGGATAAAGTCGTTAAAATCTAGGCCAGGGAGACGGCCATACTACAATATGTACCATGAAATATCATGACAAGTAAAAGCGGCGGCGTGAAACTGACTACTCCACACACCCAGTGTTAGTTGGTCTATACACATATTGGGCTGGTAGGATATCCCAGTACAGCTCAGCATGTGTAACATGGACTTTCCCTGTACTGGGACTTCGACAACCATGTCGTCGACGCAGCCACATGAAGTTCGTACTAGGTCGGTGACACAACTTTCTCAACACTGTAGGGAGGCGGCCGATGAGGATGGCAACTAGACACCTCACTTATGTATATCTAGTATATGTGACGGTACAATAATTTCCAGCAGCTATAGTGGGATTATTTGAACTGTTCCTATACACGACCCCTAATTGGTCTGGGCGCCATTGACGCCTCCACGATCTGCAAACGCGGGATAGAAGCAGACGATCTGGACGCCTGCTGTGTCAGCCTTGTCATGAATAATTCAAGTGATGCCACTGGAGTACCCGGGGTGTCAACAGGCTGGCACTGTGGGGTGTGAAGCCATTGAAATACCCGGGGTCTCAACAGGCTGGAACTGTAGGGGTGTGACTTTTGTAGAAATAGTGATTGGGGGAGGGAAATTATGGCGAGGAAGGAGACGAGTAGGCCACCTCAGTTTATCTTCCTTCCTGAAGGGCCGAATGTAAGACGGCCCTGCGTGCCCAATTTGTAACCCTTTGAAGATAAAGTTTGTTCGTTCGGTCGTTCCTTCGCATTGGTGTACGAAAGATGAGTGACTGGAAGGGCCGAATGCAAGACGGGCCTGCGTGCCCAATGTGTGACCCTTTGAAGTTCATTCCTACTTGCAGGGACCCTTTTGTATTCTCATCTCCTGCAGAGTCGTACATGTTTGTCTGTTATTACATACAAGTTGAACATACTATATGTAACGACTGTTCAGCTGTGCTGCAACGTGAATACGCCACACGAATAAGCATTACTCAGGCCAGGGACATATGTTTATCATCATGGATTATATCCCTGAAAATCTCCAGACACCTCATTGCCAGATCTGTCATTCTCCTGAACCAACAACTATGTTATCACTAGCCAGATCTGTCATTCTCCTGAACCAACAACTATGTTATCACTAGCCAGATCTGTCATTCTCCTGAACCAACAACTATGTTATCACTAGCCAGATCTGTCATTCTCCTGAACCAACAACTATGTTATCACTAGCCAGATCTGTAATTCTCCTGAACCAACAACTATGTTATCACTAGCCAGATCTGTCATTCTCCTGAACCAACAACTATGTTATCACTAGCCAGATCTGTCATTCTCCTGAACCAACAACTATGTTATCACTAGCCAGATCTGTCATTCTCCTGAACCAACAACTATGTTATCACTAGCCAGATCTGTCATTCTCCTGAACCAACAACTATGTTATCAATAGCCAGATCTGTCATTCTCCTGAACCAACAACTATGTCATCACTAGCCAGATCTGTCATTCTCCTGAACCAACAACTATGTTATCACTAGCCAGATCTGTCATTCTCCTGAACCAACAACTATGTCATCACTAGCCAGATCTGTCATTCTCCTGAACCAACAACTATGTCATCACTAGCCAGATCTGTCATTCTCCTGAACCAACAACTATGTCATCACTAGCCAGATCTGTCATTCTCCTGAACCAACAACTATGTCATCACTAGCCAGATCTGTCATTCTCCTGAACCAACAACTATGTTATCGTTAGCCAGTAGGTAGTATGGCAACCCCTACACCAGACAGTTGGACTAAAATGTTGGACTAAAATGTTGACCTATCGTCCTTGAAAGAGAAAGAGGAGGACAAAGAAGAAGAAGAAGAAGAAGAAGAAGAAGAAGAAGAAGAAGAAGAAGAAGAAGAAGAAGAAGAAGAAGAAGAAGAAGAAGAAGAAGAGGAAGAAGAAGAGGAAGAAAAAGAGGAGGAGGAGGAGAAGTAGAAGACGGTACACACACAATTACACTTTACCATACACAAAGACAAATTCAGATCACCCCCTCCCCCCCCCCCCCCAAAAAAAAAAAAAAAAAAACACACACACACTCTCTCTCTCTCTCTCTCTCTCCAAGACAGAAACCACAGACCAGCAGTCAGAAGCTGCGATGCACCAGCAATGAGAGGCTTTATTGACAACAACATAACTGAGGCGAGGACAGATGCAGTAACACAAGGACAACAACATAACTCAGGCGAGGTCAGGTGCAGTAACACAAGGACAACATAATTGAGGCGAGGACGGATGCAGTAACACAAGGACGACAACATAACTGAGGCGAGGACGGATGCAGTAACACAAGGACAACAACATAACTGAGGCGAGGACGGATGCAGTAACACAAGGACAACAACATAACTGAGGCGAGGACAGGTGTAGTAACACAAGGACGACAACATAACTCAGGCGAGGACAGGTGTAGTAACACAAGGACAGCAACATAACTCAGGCGAGGACAGGTGTAGTAACACAAGGACAGCAACATAACTCAGGCGAGGACAGGTGCAGTAACACAAGGACAACATAATTGAGGCGAGGACGGATGCAGTAACACAAGGACGACAACATAATTGAGGCGAGGACGGATGCAGTAACACAAGGACGACAACATAACTGAGGCGAGGACGGATGCAGTAACACAAGGACGACAACATAACTCAGGCGAGGACAGGTGTAGTAACACAAGGACAGCAACATAACTGAGGCGAGGACAGGTGTAGTAACACAAGGACAGCAACATAACTGAGGCGAGGACAGGTGTAGTAACACAAGGACAACAACATAACTGAGGCGAGGACGGATGCAGTAACACAAGGACGACAACATAACTAAAGCGAGGACAGATGCATTAGCGCAAGGACAACAACATAACTGAAGCGAGGACAGGTGTAGTAACACAAGGACAACAACATAACAGAAGCGAGGACAGATGCAGTAGCACAACGACAACAACGTACGGCACGAAGACATACCTTGTCTGTGGATCATCCCCCCGTGCATAATTCTGGCAACGAAGCACTGACCCTCATCGTTGACCTTGAGTGTGATGCCCTAGTACACGCAGATGAGACACACGGAGAGTTATGTCGTGTTCGCAATCAACAAGAAATAATCACTGTCATCTTTACATGGTCACTGTCATCTCTACATGGTCGGTGGGACGCAGAAGTGTTTCCAAGACACCAGGGCCAGGTTTTATACTGGCCAAGACCTACTAACACGTCCTAGTCGTGCGTCCTGGGCAACAGGTCCCCTCGGGGTCCTGGCTAACGTAGTAGGACCGCTGATTCCTCCGAAGTCAGAGAGTATCTGCCTGCACGGCGAGGAACCACCAGTCTGCACACCAATAAGCCAGACATGGGACAACGGATACTCACGCAAACGCCAGTCCAGTATGACATCACACTGATGTTGGACAACAGGATGTCTTCATCCGACATACAGGACTTCGCGTTGGAGTTCACAGCCAGCGAACACAAGCAAGCAAGCAAGCACATGGTCGGTGGCATCTTTACAAGATCGGTGTCATCTGTACATGGCTAGTGCCATCTTTACATGATCGGTGCCATCTTTAAACGATCGATGTCATTTTTACATGGTCAGTGTCATCTTGGTATTGTCAGTGTCATCTTGGTATTGTCAGTGTCATCTTGGTATTGTCAGTGTCATCTTGGTATTGTCAGTGTCATCTTGGTATTGTCAGTGTCATCTTTGTATAGTCAGTGTCATCTTGGTATAGTCAGTGTCATCTTGGTATTGTCAGTGTCATCTTGGTATAGTCAGTGTCATCTTTGTATAGTCAGTGTCATCTTGGTATTGTCAGTGTCATCTTGGTATTGTTAGTGTCATCTTGGTATTGTCAGTGTCATCTTGGTATAGTCAGTGTCATCTTGGTATTGTCAATGTCATCTTGGTATTGTCGGTGTCATCTTGGTATAGCCAGTGTCATCTTGTTATAGCCAGTGTCATCTTGGTATAGCCAGTGTCATCTTGGTATAGTCAGTGTCATCTTGGTATAGTCAGTGTCATCTTGGTATAGTCAGTGTCATCTTGGTATAGTCAGTGTCATCTTCATATAGTCAGTGTCATCTTGACATCTTCAGTGTGGCTTTACAAAAACGTCAGATCTTAGATATGACAGAGCTACCGTATGACAGTAGACGGTACTACCCGCTTTTTGTTAGCGCCGAATGTTGGGCGGCGCTTACCAAACCCGACACCCCACATTGTGCTAACGGCTTCGGCGGAGGAGCGGCGCAAATGGAAGGGTACAAGCCTGATCCTGGTGCGAGGAAATGCAACCTAAAGACTAAATGTCATGGCAAGGCAGACCAGGCTCTAAGCCTTGGTTGGCAACTGGTTTAGGATCGAAGCTCCGACAGGCGGACATTTAAACCATTGCGTTGCTGATACGACAGCTTCTGCAGCTTGTCTTGTTCCTGGTGTATTGGTGTTATCTTTCCTCTAGAATAAATCAGGCAGGCCAAGAGGGGGATCATGTTGTATGGGCAACACATGGTGTTTACGCTTGAGCTTGTGGTATGGAGAGGGATAACGCCTCCCTGCTCCCCACCATGAGTTGTTAAGCACAATGTAACAAGCTATCATTTGTAAAGACGGCCAGGTGTCAGTACAATTAAGATGGAGAAATGCAGAGACATGGTCGCAAGCCTGAGGCAGAAGGATATATCGTCAGGCTATTCGCCATTGAGATAGGCACAAGAGACCTTGTTACCAACTCTGCATACAACGTGGTGAAACAATTAGGTGTAAAGGGACAAGCAAGAACACGGACACTTAAAAGACTGGGCGAGGCAGCGGAGAATGCCTCGAACTGGCTATGGAGCAAGCGCAATACTGCGTGGGACAAGGATAAGCAGTAAATGGTTCAACTTTGCCTGCAATGTGAGTCACCGTCTCTCAAGAAGAACAACCTCAGTAACACAAACACCTCTCCAGAAGAGTACCACCTCACAAGAGACCGAAGCAATAGCCACTGCTAAGTCGACAAGGGAAAGTCTCGATAGATACTCACGACAGGAGAAAGACGTCTGGGAGTCATGATCCTGACAGACTCGACTCCTGATTGATTGATTCATTGATTGATTGATTTAGGAACCGATATCACAGCATTCGGGGCATTCCCATAAGCGCCCCGTCCCCATCCTCAGCAGCCAGCGAAGAGTTCCAACACTTATAGTACCAGTAGCAATCTGATTATATGTCCCTCTTGCCTTTCCTCTGAGCGTTGATCGTCGGCCAGATCCCCTCGTCACTCCTCGCTGTCTCATTCTTGCCAGACCATGGTGATCCATTTGCTCCTCCGAGGTGTACACATGCTCCCACAAGGCCGCAACCACGCCTGCCTTATCATGCATCAATACTCCACCAAGTTTTGCAGCGCCAGCCAATGTGTCTGCCTGTTCATTCCCCAGCACACCGGCATGCCCCGGAGAAAAGATCCAGACGATGCTTGCCACCCGTGACTTCCGAAGCGAAACAAGCCACTCCGCACGAAGCCTTCCCGTCCTCACCCTACTCAGCATGCTTTCTGAGTCAGTTACAATCAAGATGTGTGTGTGTATCGTATTCTCCATCCAGCTGCACTGACCGCCTCCACTCGACCCCTGAGAGTATCAGAAAGGTAATGGGGCCGAAACATTCGTCGAGGGGTACAACTTCTGATGATCAGAAGCCTTCTGTCGTGCTTGCTCCCCGGCGAAGGTTTTACCACATTTAAGATACGTGAAGTTTATTATTTCAGCATCAATTCATTTCTAGGAATACGAACTTACCATTGGTTCATCTGTGTTCTTCTGGAACTGCACCAATCGTACTCGCAGTGTCCCCTCCCCACCGTCACTTCTGTGGCCACCGCCCTCTACCTCGCCGTTGCCCCGCCCTTCGCCACTCATGCTGCCATTCACGTACGGGTGGGCGGGTATGGAAGACGGATGGGTGGTGCTAGGTGACGCGTGATGGCCAGTGTCTTCACTGTAAACTTCATGGGCGACCACGTCGTGGGACTGGAGAAGTGCCTGCCAAGGAAACATTTTAGACGTTAAATGTTATGGAGACAATTAATTGGCTGAGAGGAAGGTAACAGAGAGTGGGAGGTGACAGCCGAGGAAGGTGGCAAATTAGGGAGGCGTTGGATAATGGAAGGAGGAAGGTGATATAAAAGTGGACGAGAGGGGGGAATAAAACCAAGATCATGTGGGTAGTGAATACGGACAGTACTGTGGGGAGGGTGGGATATGGGAAAGACAGACAGACAGACAGACAGACAGACAGACAGACAGACAGACAGACAGACAGACAGATAGATAGATAGATAGATAGATAGATAGATAGATAGATAGATAGATACGCGGGGAAGTCAATAAGTAAGTCACAAATGGCTGTAGAAAAATAAGTAAATATGACAACAAATTGAAACCAGTTTATTTTTATACATACATTGTCCCTTTATTTCTCAACATAATTTCCACCAACATTGATGCACCTAACCCATCGTTTTATCAGTCCCCCCAAACCGGCAGCATAGAACCGCGTGCTCTGTTTTCTAAACCACGTTTTCACTTCACATTCAACTTCGGCGTCATTCGCGAAATGTCTCCCGCTAAGTGGACCAAAAAAGGTGGAAATCGCTAGGGGCAAAGTCGGGGCTGTAAGGTGGATGTTCCAGAACTTCACACCTTAGTTGGTTAATTTTCTCCTGAGTTAATCGAGCAGTATGTGGTTTGGCATTGTCATGAAGAAGCAACACTCCTCTAGTCAGCAGTCCTGGACGTTTTCGTCGAATCCTGCTTTATGCTGTATGCTGAACCATGTGAGCACCCTGTTGCTGATGCTACAGAGTCTATTGTTACTCGCCTGTCACCTCTAATCATATCCTCTACCCGTTGCACGGATGCTTCTGTTGCAACCTCAACATGACGACCAGATCGGATTTCATCAACAATTTTAGGGCGTCCTTGAGAAACTTTTTCTACCCAGCTATGCATCGCTTTACGGTCCAATCATTTGTCAGCAAAACAGGAAGCATTTCCTTATGAATGTCCTTTGCATGCAGTCCTTTTGTCCACAAAAAACGCACATCACGTTGCTCTTTGGTTGTACTCTCCGTAAGTACAGTCGCCATTTTGTTCATGCGCTGCGCATGCGCATAAGACACCTTGCGCCACCGGACGAAAGGGAATATAAAGTTTGATGTTGCTGTCATCTAATGACACCTGTTGAAAACACCAAATACATTTACCTGCCATCCCACAGAACTGTGTGACTTACTTATTGACTCGCCCTCGTAGATAGAGAGTAGAAAATGACGAGCTTAGAGGGTTGAGAGAGAAGGCAGAGAGAAGAGAGAGAGAGAGAGAGAGAGAGTAGGCGATCAGAAAGAGAGAGAGAAAGCGACACAGAGAGAGATAGAGCGAGAGAGCGACAGAGAGCGAGAGAGAGAGAGAGAGAGAGAGAGAGAGAGAGAGAGAGAGAGCTGGGAGAAAATACAGGTAGTAGAGAATGAAAGTACACTATTATACATATAAACACACACACACACACACACACACACACACACAACCAAAACTAACACACAAACAGCCAAAACCAACATACAAGCAAACCAAACCTAACATACAAACAACCACAACTAACACACACACAGCCAAAACTAACACACAAACAGCCAAAACTAACACACAAACAGCCAAAACTAACACACAAACAGCCAAAACTAACACACAAACAGCCAAAACCAACATACAAGCAAACCAAAACTAAAATACAAACAACCACACCTAACACACTAACAGCCAAAACTAACACACAAACAACCACAACTAACACACAAACAGCCAAAACTAACACACAAACAGCCAAAACTAACACACAAAAAGCCAAAACTAACAAACAAACCGCCAAAACTAACACACATACAGCCAAACCTAACACACAAACAGCCAAAATTAACACACAAACAGCCAAAACTAACACACAAACAGCCAAAACTAACACACAAACAGCCAAAACTAACACACAAACAGCCAAAACTAACACACAAACAGCCAAAACTAACACACAAACAGCCAAAACTAACACACAAACAGCCAAAACTAACATACAAACAGCCAAAACTAACACACAAACAGCCACAACTAACACACAAACAACCACAACTAACACACAAACAGCCAAAACTAACACACAAACATCCAAAACTAACACACAAACAGCCAAAACTAACACACAAACAGCCAAAACTAACACACAAACAGCCAAAACTAACATACAAACAACCACAACTAACACACAAACAGCCACAACTAACACACAAACAGCCAAAACTAACACACAAACAGCCAAAACTAACACACAAACAGCCAAAACTAACACACAAACAGACAAAACTAACACACAAACAGCTAATATAACCAGCCCAGACACAAACAGCAAGCCGACGCATTGACGGACAAGCCGACAATTAATGAACGCAAACCGCGTGTTCCTTACGCTCTACGCATCTGTTAACATGCATTCTATTCTTAGCCAGGTCTCTCTCTCTCTCTCTCTCTCTCTCTCTCTCTCTCTCTCTCTCTCTCTCTCTCTCTCTCTCTCCCCTCTCTCTCCCTACCTCCATCCCACACACCCACTCCACACGCAAGTACGAGATTTGTAGAACGGAGTAAACGCCATCTACCTCGCATCACCTCTAATTCACAGTTAATTCACTTGATACAAGCTTCCAGGCAGAGCACATAATTTACCGCTTTCGGAGATGAAATTAGTGATACAGTGCTCTAGGGAGGGAATGTCAATTGTGAAATGGCCGTGAACGATTGCCTCTGAGTCACAGACCACCTACAGGTGTACACATCACATGCGGTGATGGATGGCGTCTGTAGATTCGTGTACGGAAAGTGTGGACATTGTTGTGGACAGTTGAACGATAGAGTGTCCTACAGATTAACATACAAAATGTGGACAACCCAGAGAAAAAGAAGAAGAAAAAAATAAATAAATAAATACAGAAAGAAAGAAAGAAAGAATGAAAGAAAGAAAGAATGAAAGAAAGAAAGAATGAAAGAAAGAAAGAACGAGAGGAAGGAAAGATGGAAGGAAGGAAGTAAGGAAAGAAGGAAGGAAGGAGGAGGAGGAGAAGGAGGACGAGGAAGAAGAAGCAGAAGAAGAGGAGAAGAAGAAGAAGAAGAAGAAGAAGAAGAAGAAGAAGAAGAAGAAGAAGAAGAAGAAGAAGAAGAAGAAGAAGGAGGAGGAGGAGGAGGAGGAGGAGGAGCAGAAGATGATGATGAAGCAGAAGAAGAGGAGAAGAAGAAGAAGAAGAAGAAGAAGAAGAAGAAGAAGAAGAAGAAGAAGAAGAAGAAGAAGAAGAAGAAGAAGAAGAAGAAGAAGAAGAAGATGATGAAGAAGAAGAAGAAGAAGAAGAAGAAGAAGAAGAAGAAGAAGAAGAAGAAGAAGAAGAAGAAGAAGAAGAAGAAGAAGAAGAAGAAGGAGGAGGAGGAGGAGGAGGAGGAGGAGCAGAAGATGATGATGAAGCAGAAGAAGAGGAGAAGAAGAAGAAGAAGAAGAAGAAGAAGAAGAAGAAGAAGAAGAAGAAGAAGAAGAAGAAGAAGAAGAAGAAGAAGAAGAAGAAGAAGAAGAAGAAGAAGAAGAAGAAGAAGAAGAAGAAGAAGAAGAGATGAAGAAGAAGAAGAAGAAGAAGAAGAAGAAGAAGAAGAAGAAGAAGAAGAAGAAGAAGAAGAAGAAGAAGAAGAAGAAGAAGAAGAAGAAGAAGAAGAAGAAGAAGAAGAAAAGTAAAAGAAAACGAAGTGAGGAGATATGGGTGTGAAGTCTGGACACTTAGTTAGTTTTTCCTCTTGGGCCTAAGGCGGCGCATAGGGCAGAAGTCTTGGCTCTCCATGTTTGTGCTTAGCGCTAACATTTAGAGCTAGAAATCTGATTCTGTAACAACGGCGAGTTTTATGATGGCGGATTGTCAAGCCGCCGATCAACCGATTTAAGTCAAGCTAGAAGAAAACACGTCCCGCCATCCTGACCCAAGCCGGAAACTCCCAGATAAGTACTTTTATATGTACATTGCAGATTAAAGCAACACTCTATTTTTTTTTTTTTTTGTCTGCTGTATTTGACATTTTAAATAGTACCACATATTCAGTCGATGCAATTAAGTGAAAGAAATTAGTCGTCAGTGAAATTGTTATAAAAGTAAACGTTGAAAATGTCAACATTAAAAGATTGTGTAGCAGCTGGTAAAGAATTAGGTTATTCGGGCGACAAGCTTGCAGAATGGGGTGAGAGCAGATTTAAAGAGATTTCTGCCGCAGAGAGAGAAGAAAGGGCACAGGAACGCCTGCAAAAAAAAAAAAAAAGGAATTCTCAGAAATTGATGCTAACAATAAGGCAGAAGAAACCAAATTGAAACAGAAACAATTAGAAATTGATTCTAAAACTAAGGTAGAAGAAACCAAATGGATAGAATTACAACTAGCAGCAGAAACCAAATTGAAAGAGAAACAATTGGAAATTGACTCTAAAAATAAGGCAGAAGAAACCAGATTAAAAGAATTACAGCAGGCAGAGGAACAGTGGCGTCACTGGGGTTGGTGTCACCCAGTGCGGTAAACTCTTGGTGTCACCCCTCTAGACTTTCACCATGGTCTTCTTCCGAGTGTTCCTGTACCATATATAATCGCATATAGTAATGTTTGTAAAATAAGTCAAAAAGTTAATAAGGACATAAGAAAGAAAACAAATTGAACAATATAACTTCAATACTTCAGGTAAAACATAAATAAAGAACTTCGACAAACTCGGACAAAGTTAAATTTTTGTTATTTTGCTATGTCTGCTTTGTCAAATTTGCAATTTTTTAATTTTGGTGTCACCCCTTTATGGTGTCACCCGGTGCGGCCCGCACCCCCGCACCCCCCTAGTGACGCCCCTGCAGAGGAAACCAAAATGAAAGAATTACAACTAGCAGAAGAAACAAAACAAAAACAAGTTAGAGTCTGAGTCGCAGATAAAGATAAAAGAACTAGAAGTTGAGTCACAAGTACATATTGCAACCAATAAATTGATAAGTAAGGAAGAAGAAAACAAATGTAAGAAATATGTCTGAGAATTTTGAAACACAAATACAATACCTTGAGATTCCAAATGAACATTGGGAAATGATATATATATATATATATATATATATATATATATATATATATATATATATATATATATATATATATATATATATATATATGCGAACTTTTACATCAAACTTATATCTAAGAATCTAGATTTCGCACACAAATGTTAGAGCAGTGGTTCTGAACCGATTGGGAATTCCCCCCAAGAATTTAGGGTTTCGGGGGGGGGGGGGGGTGTGTGGAGGGGGATTAAGATTATTTCAAGATCGTGTTAATACAAGAGCCGATTACTTGATATTGATTTTGCCTTCACACTTTACGGTTCGCCGATCTCCCTGGCCTAGGGGTTAACGTCTTTCTCCGTAATCCCGTATATTCTCGTGAGTAACGTAGCCTGTGAGAGAATCAGTAGCGGTAACTAATGGAGTATGTGAGCCGGTCGCTCAGAAAGCGATGGCAAACTACTGAGCTTAATCTTGCCTGAACTACCGGTCCCCAGCATGGCGGTTAGGCATTGAACCGCTACGGTCTCTGGAGTATTTATCTTTGTGGCTGCGGTTTGCATTTCGCATTTTCCTCATGTTGGACTGGTAGTATATGGTTCCGTCGTCCTGCTACTGAGTGAGTGCGTGGCGCGACTCTGTGAGCTGTGATATTTACATGCAATGCTTCTACATGTCCGCTTTTGTTTGTACAGTGACCTGCATGTTCGGAACAATGGCTAGTGGCTGTTGCTGAATTGATTGATTTGCCTTTTCGTTTCACGATTGCATTTTTCAGGAGACTCCTGGGAGTCAGCGCTGGAGCTACGGAGTTCGTGCTTAATGCGACGCTTTCGGCGGGTCGCCCTGTGGATAGAGACAGAGCCATGTGAGAAAACCCGTGTCAATGAGGTCTTTCTGATGACTGCCGATTCCATCGACGATGGACTGGTTTTCATGGAGGACTTTTGTGTTGACATTCTGGCGGCGGCATTATGCACAGTGTACCTGTGCGGGATGTTGGATTGCCGAGACTCTTGTCTGTTCCACTTTTCACATTGGACAGTGGGGAGCATTTTGTGTGATATTCACTGGCACAGGAACGGAGCATGATGGGGACGACCCGTTGCCGTGAAGTTGGAACCTCGACTAACCAACCAACCAACCAACCAACCAACCAACCAACCAACCAACCAACCAACCAACTTAATCTTGCCTAATACATCAACAGCAGCTGAAAAAATGCTGATGTTGACTGCAATGTCCTGTAAGGGATATGAAAAAAGAAACTTTACGGTTCTGTACTTTTTGCCCTTCTGAAATTCGTTTTATAACGTAAGCAGGCCCGCAAATCACATTTTATGTAGACGTCTAGACTTGTTCTAGTATGTGTTATTAAATTTAGTTTCAATTTTTACGAATACTCTGTAGGTGGGGGAGGAGGTGGGAGTGGTTATAGGGAGGAAATACGAAAAGAGGGGGGGGGGGTGACGTTTTCTGAACATATGGTGAAGGGTTGTTAGAGAAACTATACAGTATGTAGCAGATTATAAAACTAGAAAAAACAGACACGCACACACGAAGGCACCACCAAGTCAGCGGCGCAGCGTGGAATGACGACGGTGTGGTTTTGTGATGAAGTGATTCGCAGTTGTCCCTGGTGTATGATTCGACTCCGGGGAAGAGTTGCAGGCAAAGGAGCAGATACAAGAAATCCTCAACTGATGGTATTACAGGGTGAACAGACTATCACTTTACCACACGTACAGGCGTTATTACCGAGACAAAGACCTGAACACCTGCAGCAGGAGAGCACATCACTGTACCACCCACGAAACCCACACATGGGTTATGGGAGAAAAGAAGCAAAATGTGGAAGGAAAGGAAACGCTTCACAAACACCAATCTCGAGGCAACAGTTTAACAGCCGTCAGGAAGTGAACAAAGAGAAGACGTTTCGGGTATTGCATTCAACGAGCAATGGATAATAAAACGATTGCTCAAATATATGGAGGCTTGCCAATTAGGCGGCTCCAGTCAGTTATTATCACTATTATATATTATATATATAATATATATGTTTAAGACAAACATAATTAGGGTTTGAGTGAAATAATGTATGAAATGATAGAGATAAGATAAGATAAGATAAGATAAGGTAAGATAAGATAAGTGTCAAGGTGTTGGATGATAGCAGGACCGACTAGTGACAGAAGAGGGGCAAGGACTTATAGGACATAGAGACAGGACCTCTATAAAGGTATAGACAGCACCCAAGCTAGGACATAAGAACAGTAATAAGACTAGACTCGGGTGGGGACACTAATGTGTTATAGTTAGAACAACAGAGGGACCGACCCGAGAACAGGGGCGGGTTACAATAGGTCACGGGGAATACCGTGACGACATAAAGTAGAATAGAACTTAGAGGGTAACTAGTGCTAAGACGACAGTGCTGCGTGCAAAGAGAACGGCACGCAGAGTTGCGAACCCCACGAGGGAGTTTTGACCACGTCGGCAAGCAACAACCTGAGCTGTCTCAGACAGGGGACTAGACGGCCTTCCGACTTGACGTAGTGTTGTTCGGAAGCATTATCTATAGTTGTGAATGCATGTGATGTTAACGAGAGAGTGACCGTGTTTGCTAATATAGATATATAGATATATTGTGTGTCGAGTGGCGATTAATGATGTATCAGGCAGATAACGCCTAGTGTTGATTATCAGGCTTGCCTGAAAATAAACTCTGTATAAAAATATCTGTACGAGCTGAAGTTATTTGAGGTACGGATGATGTTGCCCGATTGTGAGTAAACACAAGGCTGTGACAATAAGATTCAGAAAAAAGAGCCAGAATGTTACAGGTGCCTGAATGACCAATTCTAAATCCTCTGAAGAATAAAGTTCGTTAGTTCACTCGTTTGTTCTTTCTGTATGCATAATATAGTTTTGTATTCTCTATAAATAATATAGTTTTGTAGTCTCTATGAACATATAGTTTTGTATTCTCTATGAACATATAGTTTTATATTATCAATGAACATATAGTTTTGTATTCATTCCTAGCAGAGTTGAAGCTTCTTCTTCTTCTTCTTCTTCTTCTTCTTCTTCTTCTTCTTCTTCTTCTTCTTTCGTTCACCTGAAATATGTCTATAACTGCAATGCTGTCTCTTGTAATGTATAAATCTAAAAGTCTTTTTTACTTTTTTAGTTCACTCAGCGGTCCATAGAGTTTATCTTCCACTGTTGTCTCTCTAGGCCAGAAGGTTCGCCTGGATATGTTGTAGTTGAAGCAAATAATACCCATCTCTAGATTACTCATATGTTTACTTCTTCCGTTTCTTCCCGAGGCAAGTTTCCATTTTTTGAAATCTCATCTGCCAGAACTATTCAACGACACCTTGGCATGCTCTACACGCGCACTCAGTGCCTCTCATGAGCTCATCTTGAATGTCTGCTCCGTTTTGTCGTGACTCTAACATTCCTCTTGGCACCTCAACGGATTTTAATTGTTTCCGAGGCTACGTCTATCCAGCGTTGTTGATGAGCCAGGCGGCACATTTTAAAGAGCCGTTGAAACTGCGCATCGGTTCCATTTGTGGCAGGCACGACTATATATAGATATGTATTGATTGTGTCTTTAACTTCGTGCTAATCGGAAACGTGTTTGGGTGAGGGCATACGTAGTAGTAGTAGTAGTAGAAGTAGTAATAGTAAGTAGTAGTAGTAGTAGTAGTGTTAGTAGTAGTAGTAGTGTTAGTAGTAGTAGTAGTGTTAGTAGTAGTAGTAGTAGTAGTAGTAGTAGCAGTAGTAGTTGCAGTAGTAGTAGTAGTAGTGGTAGTAGTAGTAGTAGTGGTAGTAGTAGTAGTAGTAGTAGTGGTAGTAGTAGTGGTAGTGGTAGTAGTAGTGGTGGTAGTAGTAGTAGTAGAAGTAGTAGAAGTAGTAGTAGTAGTAGTAGTAGTAGTAGTAGTAGTAGTAGTAGTAGTAGTAGAAGTAGTAGTAGAAGTAGTAGTAGTAGTAGAAGTAGTAGTAGAAGTAGTAGTAGTAGTAGTAGTAGTAGTAGTAGTAGTAGTAGTAGTAGTAGTAATAGTTGTAGAAGGTAGTAGTGTAGTGGTAGTGGTGGTGGTAGTAGTAGTAGTAGTAGTAGTAGTAGTAGTAGTAGTAGTAGTAGTAGTAGTAGTAGTAGTAGTAGTAGTAGTAGTAGTAGTAGTAGTGAATCATGATAGTAGAAGCAGTTGTAATGCACTATCATCACAACAAACGTACTCTGACACTCAACCAACTAGGCTAAGGAGACGCCGAGGAATGGGACTGATGATTAAATCTCACACAACTGCCACATATTTTTATATAACTGTAAGCGTTTGGCGCGTAGGTAGTTGTCTAGAACAATGTCCGACTGTGGGAGATGTGAGGTAGTTGTCTGTCATGTACGGGGGTAAGTTAATAAGTAAGTCACAAATGGCTGTAGAAAAATAACTAAACATGATAACAACTTGAAACCAGTTTATTGTTATACATACATTGTCTCTTTATTTCTCAACATAATTTCCACCAACATTGAAGTACTTATCCCATCGTTTTATCAGTCCTCCCAAACCGGCTGCATAGAACTGCGTGCTATGTTTTCATTTACCTGTCATCCCACAGAACTGTGTGACTTACTTATTGACTTGCTATCGTAACTTTTTCTACCCAACTATGCACCGCTTTACGGGAAATTGCTAGGGGCTAAGTCCACTGAAAACCCATCTTGGCGGGAGACATTTTGCAAATGATACCGACGTTGAATGTGAAGTGAAAACGTGGTTTAGAAAACAGAGCACGCAGTTCTATGCATCCGGTTTGGTAGGACTAATAAAACGATGGGATAAGTGCATCAATGTTGGTGGACATTATGTTGAGAAATAAAGGGACAATGTATGTACAAAAATAAACTTGTTTCAATTTGTTATCATAGTTAGTTATTTTTCTACAGCAATTTGTGACTTACTTATTAACTTACCCTCGTAGCAAAGCGATTCAACTCCAGCCTACACGCGCGAGAACTAACCCTGTTTGGCACAACACCAGTAAGAAAATATAAGCAAACAAGTTTAGAACAATCACCTCTCCTGTGGCGACATGCATCTATCAGTCAGGGATCATCTCGCAATCAACAGAGGAGACAGTTTGAACTGAAAACGTGATTGCTAGCATTCCGGAGACGAAGAAGAAGCAACAAGACTGACATTCTCCAAGATCTGAACATCGAAATAACCCGATTCATACACAGCAGCACGACTGTGGAACTGAAATATTTGGAACATTGTAAACATCAGGTTGTCTTAGACAGGAAAATGATAGAAGGCGCGGCGCCTGGAAGCAGAGGCGGGGGACAACCACATCAACGGCTGATCCTGGGAGTTAAAGACAGCGTGAACATGTGCCAGGCAAGGCAAGTGGTGACAGATACAGAGTCTTTCCGCTGAACCGCGATGAGAGCTAGGTTCTGAAAATGATTGTTACAATAATGAATGCGTTTTCATTCGTGTTAGACTTTAAAACAATTCACTTGAGGCGCACACTTTAACAATTTACTAGAGATAAACTTCACAATATACCTACTAAATACACGCACACAAATATTCGCGAGAGCCTGCACACACGTATTATCATTTCTCTCAAGGAGATAGTGCAAAAGAAAAACAGAGTAGATCGGACACACCACAGCGGGACAATGGTTGTAAATCTCTAGAAGAACGGACACACCACAGCGGGACAATGGTTGTAAATCTCTAGAAGAACGGACACACCACAGCGGGACAATGGTTGTAAATCTCTAGAAGAACGGACACATCACAGCGGGACAATGGTTGTAAATATCTAGAAGAACGGACACACCACAGCGGGACAATGGTTGTAAATCTCTAGAAGAACGGACACACCACAACGGGACAATGGTTGTAAATATCTAGAAGAACGGACACACCACAGCGGGACAATGGTTGTAAATCTCTAGAAGAACGGACACACCACAGCGGGACAATGGTTGTAAATATCTAGAAGAACGGACACACCACAACGGGACAATGGTTGTAAATCTCTAGAAGAACGGACACACCACAGCGGGACAATGGTTGTAAATCTCTAGAAGAACGGACACACCACAGCGGGACAATGGTTGTAAATCTCTAGAAGAACGGACACATCACAGCGGGACAATGGTTGTAAATATCTAGAAGAACGGACACACCACAGCGGGACAATGGTTGTAAATCTCTAGAAGAACGGACACACCACAACGGGACAATGGTTGTAAATATCTAGAAGAACGGACACACCACAGCGGGACAATGGTTGTAAATCTCTAGAAGAACGGACACACCACAGCGGGACAATGGTTGTAAATATCTAGAAGAACGGACACACCACAACGGGACAATGGTTGTAAATCTCTAGAAGAATGGACACACCACGGCGGGACAATGGTTGTAAATCTCTAGAAGAACGGAGAAACCAAAGCAGGACAATGAATGCAAATATCTGCAGGAAGCAACAAGTGGACGACTGACCTATTTTCGCGGACAGTACCTCGTGCCCGCCAGGTCTCTAACAGCCGACATCTGACACTTGTTCCCCGCACAATTTCACCACCTCCTTCCTCTGTTCTGGCTAGGCCAACGTGTCAGCTCAGATAACGTGAAACGTGAGATGTCTGGTTCACACAGGATGGCTAATGGACGGGGATAAGGTTGTCCACTTGGCGTGACAGAAGGACGTAAACATCTGTGTGAAGAGAGCTAACGTGGCGTGATAGAAAGAAGTAAACATCTGTGTGAAGAGAGCTAACTTGGAGTGATAGAAGGAAGTAAACATCTGTGTGAAGAGAGCTAACGTGGCGTGATAGAAAGAAGTAAACATCTGTGTGAAGAGAGCTAACTTGGAGTGATAGAAGGAAGTAAACATCTGTGTGAAGAGAGCTAACTTGGAGTGATAGAAGGAAGTAAACATCTGTGTGAAGAGAGCTAACGTGGCGTGATAGAAAGAAGTAAACATCTGTGTGAAGAGAGCTAACTTGGAGTGATAGAAGGAAGTAAACATCTGTGTGAAGAGAGCTAACTTGGAGTGATAGAAGGAAGTAAACATCTGTGTGAAGAGAGCTAACTTGGAGTGATAGAAGGAAGTAAACATCTGTGTGAAGAGAGCTAACTTGGAGTGATAGAAGGAAGTAAACATCTGTGTGAAGAGAGCTAACTTGGAGTGATAGAAGGAAGTAAACATCTGTGTGAAGAGAGCTAACTTGCTTGGCTGTGTGAATGTCTTCATCTAGTTGCATGTCACGTTGAAACAATTGCTTGGTTGTGTGAATGTCTCTATCTAGTTACATGTCCGTACGTTGAGGACAATTGCTTGGTTGTGTGAATGTCTTCATCTAGTTGCATGTCACGTTGAAACAATTGCTTGGTTGTGTGAATGTCTCTATCTAGTTACATGTCCGTACGTTGAGGACAATTGCTTTTATCTAGTTGCATCTCTTTTGCAGGACGTTGCAATCAACCCCGTGTTGGTTTTCCAGCCAATTTTACGTTCAACTGTTGGCCATTGCTTTCTGAAGGAGAAGTCAACTTGTTAAGCCCGACTTAATGCCTGTGCAGGAATTAAACGCGCTACCTCAACATCAGTGCACCGGAAGTTTCAGTGACAGCGCACTTACCCTGTCAGCCCAGCCAACTTCTGGTGTACATTACCTATTGTAGAAGTCACCTTCTTTACCCGGGACCATTTTCGCTCCAGGAAAAAAAAAAAAATCGGTCGAAAATGAAAACACATCTACATTATAAATACATGTACACAGAAAAAGCGAGACCATGGCAAAAACTAAGGACAAACATCCGCAATTGCGTTGAAAGAAGTAAAAAATAATGGATGAATACACGGGTAAGAAATGACTCGCAGAAATAATGAATGAACATAGCATGTGCAACAGCTTTCCTGTCAATCACCTAACCTGGTAAAGCACTCAATGACTCTGGAACCAGGCCATGGAGAAAATAAACTGGCTCATTTGCATATACCGTACAAGGCAGGTAAAATGATTTCTCTGTTTGTGCCAGAACTAACTCGGGGTATGGCCTTCACGCAGCAGAGTAGAGAAACTTCACTCTGAGAGGCAACAGGTAAGGTAAGTAGTCAGCTTACTTTATATTTCCTTGACTTGACACATGCGAGAGACTGACTATCCCAGTACAGATATCGCAGTGTCTGAATACAAGAACTAGATGAAAATGATCGACAATAGTCAAAAGTTACAATCAAATCATTTAACTTCACTCTGAGAGGCAACAGGTAATGCAACTGGTCATCTCACTTTATATTTCCTTGATTTGACACATCAGAGACTGATAATTCCAGGTCAGATACCGCAGTGTCTGAATACAAGCACTAGATGGTCACAACAATAGTCAAAGAAGTCACCACGTCCGAATGCCAATGCACATAACCAACGACAGAAGAGAAATTGGGAGAATAACAATATAGTAGTCCAGGGAAAGGGGGAGGAAGGGGAGAAATCTTAATGTATGTACAACTTACAAGTGAAGAAAAAAGAGGAGGGGGGTAGGAAGAGAGAGTATAGTGTTCATAACTGATGTAGGTAGCGGTCTGGCTGAAAGGTTAAGAGCGCTCGATTAAAACTTCCGTCAATAAACACTAACGTACTTACTGGCTAGTTATCATCAGGAGCAAACCGGTGACCATGTCCTGGTAACTCTGGACAAGCCAGTCACCGCGCCACCACAACAAACCGCGTGCCTACGTTGCCACGGAATGCCTATCGTCTTTCTCAAGCTTAGATTACAGCCAGCGGAAATACGGGTCTAATGTTACGCCATGTTTGTTTCCATGGAGACAAGACGCCGCCGCAGATGGCCGTCGTCTAGGTTGGATAACAACGTGACATAACTAATGGAGGCTCGAAGTACCCATCCTCGGGGCCCCCCTCCACCACCCTCAGCTGAAGATATTGCCAGGTGATAAGTTCACATTTAATTAATATCATTTGCCAGGGAGTCTCTGAGTTACATGAAATAGGACGAGGGAATTTTTTGTTTTTTGTTTGGTTTTGTTAGTGCTAGCGCTCGATTTGGACTCAAACCCAGTACAACTTGTGCACTGGTCTGATTTTCTTTCTCACTCACTCACTCACTCACTCACTCACTCACTCACCCACGCACACACACACACGGATATATATATATATATTCTCCAGCCGTCCCTGTGGCAAAGGAGTTACGGATGCAGTTCGTAATCCCGCATACCCGCGTTTGATACGCGGCTGTGAGCGATTTGGCAACAGACCGGCTTACGTTGTTTTTTTTTAAAGAAATGGTATGGGTGCCGGTCGTTCAGACAGCAATGGCAAACTACTGAACGTAAACTTGCCAAGGAATCATGAAAAGCCACACACACAAAATAAAATGCTGGGGTAGACTGCTACGTCCTGTAAAAGATATGCAATTAACCTTTTTCAAACATTCCTCTCCTGGCATTTACCACGCACCGGAGAACAGGTCCTCGAACAACACACACCAATTCGTCCTTCTGGTCCTATCTCCTGTAGTTCCCTCCATCTCTTGCCCATATTATTAACCCTGTCTCTAATTATCTTCTCAGTGTGCGTTGAAATCTCATTCTATTTATACTTTCTAATTACACCGTGATCCACAACTCTAGTGATCGTGTGAGATGGCGAAACGTGATCGCCCACGCTTATCGGGATGAAACATGATGATGATGATCAGCTTGTCTAAAACTATGTATTCTACAGAGCCAGCTTGATACCCTGGCCCCGTCATGCGCTGAAGTCTGCCTATATGGGCTGGAGTCTGCCTAGTTCTCTCTCCCCTTCATGCGTGGAGTCTGTCTAGTTCTCTCTTCCCTTCATGCGTGGAGTCTGTCTAGTTCTCTCTTCCCTTCATGCGTGGAGTCTGTCTAGTTGTCTCTTCCCTTCATGCGTGGAGTCTGCCTAGTTCTCTCTCCCCTTCATGCGTGGAGTCTGTCTAGTTCTCTCTCCCCTTCATGCGTGGAGTCTGTCTAGTTCTCTCTTCCCTTCATGCGTGGAGTCTGTCTAGTTCTCTCTTCCCTTCATGCGTGGAGTCTGTCTAGTTCTCTCTTCCCTTCATGCGTGGAGTCTGTCTAGTTCTCTCTCCCCTTCATGCGTGGAGTCTGTCTAGTTCTCTCTCCCCTTCATGCGTGGAGTCTGTCTAGTTCCCTCTTCCTAAGCCCCGCATTAGTGACATTGTCATGTCAGTTTAGTCACTCTATTCTGTGCATGGACCAACTAACGCATGTTTGCAGTGTATTCTCAGTTCTATAATCCAGCATATCAACACACAATCAAGTTGTCAGCCTGTATCTGTTAAACATGTACACATCTTTCAACACAGCAGCCAGAAACGTTTTACTGATGGCATATTTCGCCTCATCTCTCAGGTGCATACTGCAAAGTGATACAACACATGTAGTGAATGAATGAATAATACTTTAGCTGAAACACTTAAAACACATAGTCACGGGTATTATTCGGTTGTGGAGCACCTGCTATCCCCACGGAAACATGCCAGGCAATAAATCGTGTGTGGTTTCTGTCTTTAAACTCTCTTTGGAACAGACGTCTCAATAGAACTGGCCTAGATTAGTTTAGTTTAGTTTATGGATCAACATCACGACACACGGGTGTAACCCATAAGTGCTCCGTTCTCCTCCTAACTCAAACCTGAGTCTGGAGAAACTCAGCTCAGTGCACGAACTCCGTAGCACCGGCGAGGATCCTGAAATACTTGGGTAGATTTTTAACTCGAAATTTTGCCCGGGCAGCGCCGTTAGGCTACTCTTTTTCGATTTCCAACTGCCAAGGGATTTTTTACGTGCACAACAATACACACGGGCGTCCGATCTCACTACCCAGAGACCAGGGGAAATTTTATTACTAGAAGTCTTTGAGAAAAAATCCCGGTCTCACCGGGGCCTGAACCCGGGAACTCCAGCACTCGAGGCGGACACCATAACTCGAGACCACGCAGCCCCCTAGAATTGGCCTGTCAAAAATAAACATATAACCCAGCTGGGGTGACGTACCCTTGTCCAACGACGCTCATGCCATCCAGATAAGTTGATATCCCTTACAATACGTTGCAATCAACACCAATATTTTGGTTTTCTTTTTTGTTTTTTATTAATAAGCAATGTTAGTTCAAAAGTTTCTCATTGCTTTCTGAACGGCGGAAGCCTCATACCATCGAAATCAACGCAAAGCCGTCTGTTTCCGCAGCGTCTGTGGCTGATTTCGAACCCTGGACTTGTCTGAAGGGGAATGATGGAACTGCGCCTCACTAAACCACAGGGCAGGTTGTGTGAAGGGGAATGATGGAACTGCGCCTCACTAAACCACAGGGCAGGTTGTGTGAAGGGGAATGATGAAACTGCGCCTCACTAAACCATAGGGCAGGTTCATTGTGATAAAGCAGTTGATTATTAGTTGCTTGGTTTCCATGGGAATAACCTACAATAGCAACGACCATGTCTGCCTGTCCGTTCATGTAATGGCCTTGCGAGGTCAAGTCAAGATCGACTTCCCCACTTCCTGTTGGTTATTAACTGATCCAGTGCCGAAGGATAATATATCGCCATACTAGGCGTATCATGTTATTTGTTTTGTTTCGTGGTATCTACCGCAATTTCAATGCTCAATGAACAAACATATATTGATTGTGTCCCGTGTTTGGTACAAACCTACTTTTTGTACAGCACTGAATCAGTTAATGATAAACAGCTGTCAATTGTAGTCTAATTCCGTGTCTGTATTGACTCTTCCACACTTTTCTCCCGCATCGTTTAGACAACTGGTGTGACTGTCAGCTGGGACCTTGGCTGCCCTGATAACGGCTAATTGTGTGACCTGGATCGATGGGACAACAGCTTGCTTTCTCTTATTTTCACATGACCTACTTTGCACTAAGAATGCTAGCCAGCACGCAATGGAAATGTTTCCAAGTCGGCAAGGCCACGACGGCTCGCCTGGAGCAGATATTGCCGTAGGGGCGACAACAACTGGCTATCTCACATATACAAGAACTGTACAGCCCATCTAATGACACGGATGTCAATCAATGGCAACAGGGAAGCTGTGAATACGATGAAACTCCAGACTCCAGCAGACTCTTGTCAACTGTTGTATGAACAGCCAGGGTTACAGAGAGTCGCTGTATGGGCGGGCTGGGTGTCATGGAAGTTCAGCGGGAGTCACCTTCGTTAGAAGATGATTGGATGGTCACACGGTTGATTTAGAAGATGACTGAATTGTTACACGGTTTATTTAGATGATGACTGGATTGTCACAAGGTTGACTTACAAGATGATTGGATCGCCCCAGAAGATGATTGGATTGTCACAAGGTTACTGAGAAGATGATTGGATTGTTACAAGTTTGATTTAGATGGTGATTGGATTGTCACAAGGTTGACTTAGAAGATGATTGGATCGCCTTAGAAGATGATTGGATTGTCAGAAGGTTGACTTAGAAGATGATTGGATCGCCTTAGAAGATGATTGGATTGTCAAAAGGTTGCATTAGAAGATGATTGGATTGTCACAAGGTTGATTTAGAAGATGACTGGGTTGTCACAAGGTTAATTTAGAAGATGAAGAAGGAGGAGGAAAGAAGGCTGGGAAAGAGAAGAATGAGGAGGAAGAGAAAGAAGAACAAGAACAAGAATATGAAGCAGCGGTGGAAGAAGAAGAAGAAGAAGAAGAAGAAGAAGAAGAAGAAGAAGAAGAAGAAGAAGAAGAAGAAGTAGAAGAAAAAGAAGAAGAAGAAGAAGAAGAAGAAGAAGAAGAAGAAGAAGAAGAAGAAGAAGAAGAAGAAACATTAAACTATACAATGAAGCACAATATAACTTGAAAAAATACTCCATCAAAAAGCAATATATTGCCTGATAATACACTCCCAAATGAATACTTGTTAGACAAATAAACTGTGACACGTGCAGACAAACAAGAAACATGTTGGATCACGCTGACAGCCAACGACTCCAGCAGACAATCTCTACCCTGTTTCGCCCATCAACAGGCAGCACGGAGGAAACCACAGACATAGGATGTAAACTCAAACGACCACCTTCCCTTCAATGACAGCCCGCTATCTAAACACACAAACACAGGCGCCATATTCTGTAGCCATTATCAAAGTTTACAGGCGTGGAAAGTTGTGCACGACAAATTACATCTCTGCAGGTAGGAACTTTATTTTATTTTCAAACACGAAGCGGTAAAGAGAATGAAGGTGGGAGAAAATGCACAGTGGAGTTCAGGTAAGGATTATGTTAAAGATAGGACGTGCAGTGACGATGAAGTACAGCTTGGGAGATTGTGTTGGATATAGGACGTGCAGTCCCCGGGAAGCTTAACCCGGTCAACAAATGCCCGCAGAAGTCGGATGTGTCGGCCTAACGGTAAGAACGCAGCTCTGCTGTAAACAGGCACAACGCAATCACGTCCGAAAACACAAACTCCGGATGAACGCAGAAGAAGAAGAAGAAGAAGAAGAAGAAGAAGAAGAAGAAGAAGAAGAAGAAGAAGAAGAAGAAGAAGAAGGACGTGCAGTAACAGCGAAGAACAGCTACGGAGATTGCGTTGAAGATAGGACGGGCAGAAACGAAGAAGTACAGTTACGGAGATTTTGCGAATGCATTATATTTAATCAATAAATGTATTCAGAACGAGCTAGTGATTGTTTGGAGTATCATCTTTGCACTCAGGACATGTCCTATGCATGAGTAGACAGATTCTCCCGATCTGTCTCTCGTGTCTGGCCGTGCAAATTCTTACTCCCGAGTCTCTTTTTCTGAACAACGAAGTGGATTCACTGGCGTCAAAGTGCTCAACTCTCCACATCTCTCTAAAGATCATTT
Organism: Cepaea hortensis; assembly: GCA_963921405.1. Classification (NCBI taxonomy): domain Eukaryota; kingdom Metazoa; phylum Mollusca; class Gastropoda; order Stylommatophora; family Helicidae; genus Cepaea; species Cepaea hortensis. The sequence continues at coordinate 5,414,360 of OY992888.1, read as the reverse complement.
ATATTGTCTGCAATGGATAGTTCCATGGTTTTTGTTTCCACAGTTCATGGGTTTGGGTTGAATAGTTCCATGGGTTTGACAGTTTTAATGGTAATAAGGAGGCCTTGGAAACTTAACTACCAGGAGACAATGGAACATATGTCTAGCAGAAAATATAATCACTTCAAAATATCCGCCCCCTATTTATGTTCTCTCTCAATATTTAAGAGTCAAAGAATACAAACAGACACATGAAGGACAAACGTACTGCACACAGCCACAGAACACACACATGAAGGACAAACGTACTGCACACAGCCACAGAACACACACATGAAGGATAAACGTACTGCACACAGCCACAGAACACACACACACATGAAGGATAAACGTACTGCACACAGCCACAGAACACACACATGAAGGATAAACGTACTGCACACAGCCACAGAACACACACACACATGAAGGATAAACGTACTGCACACAGCCACAGAACACACACATGAAGGATAAACGTACTGCACATAGCCACAGAACACACGCGTGAAGGATAAACGTACTGCACACAGCCACAGAACACACACATGAAGGATAAACGTACTGCACACAGCCACAGAACACACACATGAAGGACAAACGTACTGCACACAGCCACAGAACACACACATGAAGGACAAACGTACTGCACACAGCCACAGAACACACACATGAAGGATAAACGTACTGCACACAGCCACAGAACACACACATGAAGGACAAACGTACTGCACACAGCCACAGAACACACACATGAAGGATAAACGTACGGGACACAGCCACAGAACACACACGTGAAGGATAAACGTACTGCACACAGCCACGGATCACGGTAAAAACAATGCTGCTTGTCCTTTGGACGTCGTTGCCACCAACCCCAGCTTGATTGACCAATTTCACGTTCAGTAGTTTGCCATCAACCCCAGCTTGATTGGCCAATTTCACGTTCAGTAGTTTGCCATCAACCCCACCTTGATTGGCCAATTTCACGTTCAGTAGTTTGCCATCAACCCCAGCTTGATTGACCAATTTCACGTTCAGTAGTTTGCCATCAACCCCACCTTGATTGGCCAATTTCACGTTCAGTAGTTTGCCATCAACCCCAGCTTGATTGACCAATTTCACGTTCAGTAGTTTGCCACTGTTTTCTGAACGAGAAGTCAACGCTGAAGTATAATTGACCGGCGTAGAGAATGGACCCAGTACCCCGCCCTCAGCGCAGAGAAAGTTTAAGCATAAGCGCATTAAACTACGCGGTCACGCTGGCCTCTACAGATCACAGTGTAAACAATAAATCAGTTACACGGTGTAGATAATAAATCATTTACACAGTGTAGACAATAAATCAGTTACACGGTATAGACAATAAATCAGTTACACAGCGTAGACAATAAGTCAGTTACAAGATGTAGACAATAAATCAGTCACACAGTGTAGACAATAAATCAGTCACACAGTGTAGACAATAAATCAGTTACATGGTGTAGGCAATAAATGAGTTACACGGTGTAGGCAATAAATCAGTCACACAGTGTAGACAATAAATCAGTTACACGGTGTAGGCAATAAATGAGTTACACGGTGCAGACAATAAATCAGTCACACAGTGTAGACAATAAATCAGTTACACGGTGTAGGCAATAAATGAGTTACACGGTGCAGACAATAAATCAGTCACACAGTGTAGACAATAAATCAGTCACACAGTGTAGGCAATAAATGAGTTACACGGTGTAGGCAATAAATCAGAGTTACTAATGCCATCTGTATTTCACGGGGAATAGAGAGATTTCCGGAATATTAACATTATTTTGACGTTTAGTGTGTCCTCTATTATTCTATAATCTAATGTGACATCTGGCACCAATCCCTGCTGTATGTGTCAATCAACAAATGGACATGTTTTGACCCTAGCTGATACGATAATAACAGAGGATAATGATGAATACAAGACATCAGAAACGATAACGCTCAATTTCCACCACACCCCCTCCCCGACACCGCCATTCTAATCACCAGATAATCCTTCTTAGGGCGAATGTTTAAGCCGTGTGCAAATTCTGGCAATTTCCCACTGAATGATGGCATCTCCATGTCATGTGACATTTGGAGTCTCCTTAATGTCAGCCTTGGCGCGGAGCACTACTGATCGTCTTTTTGCACTGTGCTGTATTTTTCTCTGTTCTCTTCGATGCTGCCAGATATAACATAACCGATTTTCGTCGTTTCTTCCTTCGCTGATTTATATCGCCAGGTCTTTGCATAGACCTGTAGCATTTGTATTCGGACAGATGATGCATTAATCATGTTTTCGTGCAACTCTGATTGAGCGAAAATAGATGTCTGAGAAAAAAGAAAGACGCGCAGAGGAAGGCATAAAGAGGAAATGATGTGGAGGCGACAAAAATAAATGCAGAGATAAATGGTTACAATCTGAAGAGGAAGAACAGGAAGAGGAGAAAGGCTAAGAAGAATAATAATACTAGGAGTAGGAAGAAGTAGTAGTAAAAGCCACATTATCTGAAGAAGAAGAATAAGAAGAGAAAATAAAAGAAGAAGTGGAAGCAGCAGCAGCAGAAGAAGAAAGAAGTAGAAGAAGAAGAAGAAGAAGAAGAAGAAGAAGAAGAAGAAGAAGAAGAAGAAGAAGAAGAAGAAGAAGAAGAAGAAGAAAAAAAAGAAGAAGAAGAAGAAGTGGAAGCAGCAGAAGAAGAAGAAGAAGAAGAAGAAGAAGAAGAAGAAGAAGAAGAAGAAGAAGAAGAAGAAGAAGAAGAAGAAGAAGAAGAAGAAGAAGAAGTGGAAGCAGCAGAAGAAGAAGAAGAAGAAGAAGAAGAAGAAGAAGAAGAAGAAGAAGAAGAAGAAGAAGAAGAAGAAGAAGAAGAAGAAGAAGAAGAAGAAGAAGAAGAAGAAGAAGAAGAAGAAAAAGAAAAAGAAAACCAAAGGCAACAAATCACTAAGTTAACAAAGCAACAACAATAAAACACACATAAACGGACAATTGACAACGACACGAATCCCTCCCAGACGACAACGAAGACGACACAAATCAAGCAAATAAAACACCAGGACACGGAGAAATGGCCGAATTCTGTCGTGACCGCAGACTAATGTGACAACCACCAGAGGGGAGCCAATCACAGACACATGGCTAAATTGCACGGATCTCGCTGTTCCCGGATGACAACCCGGGTTGGTGAAGGGCGACCAGGGTTGATGTGTAATCCGATTGCCCGGGTTGTGTGTGGAAGACATTTCGCGGAAAGATTTCCAGGGGATCAAATCCGTTGCCATCTTGAAATTATGGGCCTGCTACAATGGACGTATTCTAGTCTATCCAGTGTTTAGCCTTCTTGTTCCGGCCGGATATGGTCCAGAAGATACAAGTCTTAATGCGATCTTCCCGCGTGATTTGTCTTCCTCCCACTGGCTTGTGCCCTGCCTTCCGTCATGGAGGGTTTTCGGTCGGATACAACGGGTTAAATGCAAGAAGACTGGCGTTATTAGAAAGCGTGTTGAAGTGCTACATACAACTTGTACTTGTGTATGGTTGTGACACGTAGACAATGTGCAGTCAAGCTGAGAGACATCTCATGGCAGTAAAAATGTGGTTTGTGAGGAAATTGCAAAGAATACCATGGACAGGCAAACCAATGAGGAAGTCCTACAAGAAGCAAATCAAAACCGTAAACTGGTTGCAGAACGAACGAACGAACTTATGTTTTTATTAGACACAGACAGTCAAGATTTTTTGGGCACATTATGAGAAGAAATACACTGGCGAAATTGGTGACAACTGGCAAGATGTAGTGGAAAAGAAGATAAGGAAGGCGAGAAGTAAATATATAATTGTCTTAGCCACATGGCATAATCGTGACAAGACAACAGAGCTGATCCACGACTTTGGTGATCGCGTGAGATGGCGAAACATGACCGCCCACACTTATCGGCATGGCACATGATGATGATGAGACTTCATTGCACCGGGTCAATCATGCATGGCTCGATCTAGTTTCAGCACAGCAACCTGCCGAAAGCGTCGCCCAGAGCACGAACTCCATAGCTCCAGCGACGAACCCCAGGCTGAAAACATTGCACTTATGAACCAAATGATGGAGTGCATACACGTAGCAGCGACCTCTGAAGCGTTGATTGGTTACATGCTGACTTGTGGGAGAGGTGAGGTAGACGTGACGGGAGGCAACGTGACGTGTGGGGAAGGTGAGGTAGACGTGATTGAAGGCAACATGACGTGCGGGGGAGGTGAGGTAGACGTGACTGAAGGCAACGTGACGTGGGGGGGGGGGGGGGGGTAGACGTGACTGAAGGCAACGTGACGTGTGGAGAGTAGAGGTAGACGTGACTGAAGGCAACGTGATGTGTGCTGGTGTGAGGTAGACGTGACTGAAGGCAACTTGACGTGTGGGGAGGAGAGGTAGACGTGACTGGAGGCAACGTGACGAGTGGGGGAGGTGAGATAGACGTGACTGGAGGCAACGTGTCGAGTGGGGGAGGTGAGGTAGACGTGACTGAAGGCAATGTGACGAGTGGGGGAGGTGAGGTAGACGTGACTGAAGGCAACGTGACGAGTGGGGGAGGTAAGGTAGACGTGATTGAAAGCAACGTGATGTGTGGGGGTGTGTGAGGTAGACATGACTGAAGGCAACGTGATGTGTGTGGGGTGTGAGGTAGACGTGACTGGAGGCAACGTGACGTGTGGGAGAGGTGCGGTAGACGTGACTGAAGGCAGCGTGACGAGTGGGGGAGGTGAGGTAGACGTGACTGAAGGCAACGTGACGTGTGGGGAGGAGAGGTAGACGTGACTGAAGGCAACATGACGTTTGGGATGTGTGAGGTAGACGTGACTGAAGGCAACGTGATGTGTGGGGTGTGTGAGGTAGACATGACTGAAGGCAACGTGATGTGTGGGGGTGTGAGGTAGACGTGTCTGAAGGCAACGTGGTGTGTGTGGGGGGTGAGGTAGACGTGACTGAAGGCAACGTGGTGTGTGTGGGGTGTGAGATAGATGTGACTGAAGGCAACGTGATGTGTGGGGTGTGTGAGGTAGACGTGACTGAAGGCAACGTGACGTGTAGGGGAGGAGAGGTAGACATGACTGAAGGCAACGTGCCGTGTGGGGGAGGAGATGTAGACGTGACTGAAGGCAACGTGATGTGTGGGGGTGCGAGGTAGACGTGACTGAAGGCAACGTAATGTGTGGGTGTGTGAGGTAGACGTGACTGAAGGCAACGTGATGTGTGGGGAGGAGATTTAGATGTGACTGAAGGCAACGTGACGTGTGGGGGTGTGAGGTAGACGTGACTGAAGACAATGTGACGTGTGGGGTGTGTGAGGTAGACGTGACTGAAGGCAACGTGACGTGTGGGGGTGTGAGGTATACGTGACCGAAGGCAACGTGACGTGTGGGGGAGGAGAGGTAAACGTGACTGATGACAAAGTGACGTGTGAGGGTGTGAGGTAGACGTGACTGAAGGCAACGTGACGTGTAAGGTGTGTGAGGTAGACGTGACTGAAGGCAACGTGACGGGTGGGGGTGTGAGGTAGACGCGACCGAAGGCAGCGTGACGTGTGGGGTGTGTGGGGTAGACGTGACTGAAGGCAACGTGATGTGTGGGGTAGGAGAGGTAGACGTGATTGAAGGCAATGTGACGTGTGGGGGATGTGAGGTAGACGTGACTGAAGGCAACGTGGTATGTGGGGGATGTGAGGTAGACGTGACTGAAGGCAACCAGCGTGATCTTTGGGGGGGGGGATGTGAGGTAGACAAGACTGAAGGCAACCAGCGTGACATGTTGAGGATGTGAGGTATACGTGACTGTAGACAACCAGCGTGACATGTGGGGGATGTGAGGTATACGTGGCTGTAGGCAACCAGTGTGATCTGTGGGGGTTGTGAGGTAGACGTGACTGAAGGGAACCAGCGTGACATGTTGAGGATGTGAAGCAGACGTGACTGAAGGCAGCCAGCGTGATCTGTGAGACAGACGTGACTGAAGGCAGTCAGCGTGATCTGTGAGGCAGACGTGACTGAAGGCAGTCAGCGTGATCTGCGGGGCATACGTGACTGAAGGCAGCCAGCGTGATCTGTGATGCAGACGTGACTGAAGGCAACCAGCGTGATGTGTGGGGCAGACGTGACTGAAGGCAACCAGCGTGATGTGTGGGGGATGTGAGGCACAACAGGCCGCACTAATGTGACTTTATTGAGGCAGAAAACAATTACCGCGTGCTAACAAACACGAAGTTTGTATAGAGCAGAATTCTCGATTTGTGGGTGTAGTAAATCACATGTAGTGTTAGTTAATGGAGCAAGTACAATTGCTTAGCGGTTGAACGGCTTCACTACAATACGAGCAGACGGATGGACAGACAGACAGACAGACAGCATAACGGGCAGACGGATGGACAGACAGACAGACAGCATCACGGGCAGACGGACAACTAGACTGATCGATATAGACAGAAGGAGGCACACAGAAGGGCACAGAGAAGCAGACAGCTAGATAGATCGACATGGACAGACGGTAGCAGACAGAAGTACAGAGAGATGCACAGAGACAAACATACAGTCAGGTAGAGGGATGACAAAATAGAGAGACGCATATCCTCTCTCTCTCTCTCTCTCTCTCTCTCTCTCTCTCTCTCTCTCTCTCTCTCTCTCTCTCTCTCTCTCCTCTCTCATACTCACACACACGCACATAATGTCTGTTTGGATAGTTAAGAAGCGAGAAAACACCCATAACATGTCTACATCATAACATTCTTACAAGAGAAGAGAAACAGTAAAATTGCGATGTTTTAGCGAACTAAAATACTGGAAATAAATGTATGAAATACATACAACATTAGACTACCGAGTTGGGCATGAGAAGAACAGGAAGAAACCAATAATACCGAAATAGTGAGATGCCATGATGGCAAGTAAGCAGATGTGAGCACCTAGAAGTACTCTGCTGCATGAGTGAGTATGTTGAGGCCCGAGACTTGAGATGTGCCAGCATCCTCCAGAGATGAGCACTTAAATAGACGGGATTAGTTGAGCAGATCGATTGTAGACGTGGGCAGACCAAGCTGATGAAGAAGACACCTCTCTCTTGTACCATGTTGAAACAATGTTTGTAGTAGGAGGGGGCTTGTCGGATAGAACAGCGTGAACCAGTTTTGCAATATTGCACAATAGTCGCTGTTTGAAAGAGCGTATTTGGTACTGTCTCACTACGTCTGAAACTGGAAAAGTACATCTGTCGTAGGTTAGAAACAACACTCTTTTGTGTAAGGTCAGTGTAGGCTGAGAAGACAAAGAGACAGGCAGACGTCTCGAGCATAGAGACAGACAGACCTGCAGACAAATGAATACGACGATAGACGGATAGACTGACTAAGAAATAAATAAATGGATGGACGGACGGTTGGGTAGTCGGGCAGCTAGCTAGATAGACAGACAAACGGACGGACGGTCGGACCGACAGACAGATAGATATGTCGGTAGAGAGACGGATCGTCAGGCAGGTAGACATACAGGACGAAAGACAGACAGACAGGCAGGCAGAAGATAGATAGACAGACAGACATGGTAAGAGAGAGATGAACGGATTAATGGATGGATGGATGGATGGATGGATGAATGGACAGACAGACTTACAGACTCACAGACAGAGAAAGAAAGACAAACGAGTTAAATATAATGGCAGCGAAGATCCAACATTAAAAAGACACCGGGCGTCAATGATTGGCAGACGTGGCGGTTGAGTTTCCTCCAATCAATACCGAGCAGTCGACAAGTCGGACACGGAGAGGTCTAACAATATCGATCCACACACACTCCTGGCTCACACTTCTTAGATTTGTGGTCAATGAGATCCAATCTCTTCCTTCTGTCATTTATCTTCCCATACCGATGTGAATCGCGTATCTTTCCTTCTGTCATTTATCTCCCCATAGCGAGGTGAATCGCATATCTTTCCTTCTGTCATGTATCTCCCCATACCGAGGTGGGTCGCATATCTTTCCTTGTCATGTATCTCCCCATACTGAGGTGGGTCGCATATCTTTCCTTGTCATTTATCTCCACATTACCAAGGTGGGTCGCATATCTTTCCTTCTGTCATTTATCTCCCATACTGAGGTGGGTCACAAATCTTCCCTTCTGTCATTTATCTCCCCATACCGAGGTGGGTCGCGTATCTTTCTTTCTGCCATTAATCACCCCCAAACTGAGGTGGGTCGCGAATCTTTCCTTTTGTCATTTATCTCCCCATACCGAGGTGGATCGCATATTTTTCGTTCTGTCATTTATCTTCCCATACCAAGGTGGGTCGCATATCCTCCTTTCTGCCATTAATCACCCCCAAACTGAGGTGGGTCGCGAATCTTTCCTTCTGTCATTTATCTCCCCATACCGAGGTGGGTCGCATATCTTTCCTTGTCATTTACCTCTCCACACCGAGGTGGATCGCATGTCTTTCCTTCTGTCATTTATCTCCTCATACCAAGGTGGGTCGCATATCTTTCCTTCTGTCATTTACCTCCCTACTGTGAGGTGAGTAGCATATATTTCCTTGTCATCTATCTCCCTACTACGAGGTGGGTAGCATTCTGTCATTCACCTCCCCACACCGAGGTGGGTCGCATATCTGCACGCATTTCCCCTCCGCATACCCAAAGAGAACAAACGGGTAAAGATAGAACCCTCCTACATATCATCATTATCATGATGCTTGCTGACCCCCGCGCAGCTCTAGGTGTAAGTCTGCATGTTACCACAGACAAGCTGGGTGATTATAATCCCACATCTCACACACAATCCAATATGGCGTCATTAAGGGGATCAACACACAATCCAATGTGGCATCATTAAGGGGATCAACACACAATCCAATGTGGCATCATTAAGGGGATCAACACACAATCCAATGTGGCATCATTAAGGGTTCAAACAAACAATCCAATTTGGCATCATTAATGGGGATCAAACACACAATCCAATGTGGCACAATTAAGGGGATCAACACACAATCCAATGTGGCATCATTAAGGGGATCAACACACAATCCAATGTGGCATAATTAAGGGGATCAACACACAATCCAATGTGGCATCATTAAGGGGATCAACACACAATCCAATGTGGCATCATTAAGGGTTCAAACAAACAATCCAATTTGGCATCATTAACGGGGATCAACACACAATCCAATGTGACATCATTAAGGGGATCAACACACAATCCAATGTGGCATCATTAAGGGGATCAACACACAATCCAATGTGGCATCATTAAGGGTTCAAACAAACAATCCAATGTGGCATCATTAACGGGGATCAAACACACAATCCAATGTGGCACAATTAAGGGGATCAACACACAATCCAATGTGGCATCATTAAGGGGATCAACACACAATCCAATGTGGCATCATTAAGGGGATCAACACACAATCCAATGTGGCATCATTAACGGGATCAAACACACAATCCAAGGTGGCATCATTAAGGGGATCAACACACAATCCAATGTGGCATCAGTAAGGATTCAAACAAACAATCCAATGTGGCATCATTAAGGGGATCAACACACAATCCAATGTGGCATCAGTAAGGGTTCAAACAAACAATCCAATGTGGCATCATTAAGGGGATCAAACACACAACCCAATGTGGCATCATTGAAGGGATCAACACACAATCCAATGTGGCATCATTAAGGGGATTAACACACAATCCAATATGGCATCATTAAGGGGATCAACACACAATCCAATGTGGCATCATTAAGAGTTCAAACAAACAATCCAATGTGGCATCATTAAGGGGATCAAACACACAACCCAATGTGGCATCATTAAGGGGATCAAACACACAACCCAATGTGGCATCATTAAGGCATCAACACACAATCCAATGTGGCATCATTAAGGGTTCAAACAAACAATCCAATGTGGCATCATTAAGGGTTCAAACAAACAATCCAATGTGGCATCATTAAGGGGATCAAACACACAATCCAATGTGGCATCATTAATGGGATCAAACACACAATCCAATGTGGCATCATTAAGGGGATCAAACACACAATCCAGTGTGGCATCATTAAGGGGATCAAACACACAATCCAGTGTGGTATCATTAAGGCGATCAACACACAATCCAATGTGGCATCATTAAGGGTTCAAACAAACAATCCAATTTGGCATCATTAACGGTGATCAACACACAATCCAATGTGGCATCATTAAGGGGATCAACACACAATCCAATGTGGCATCATTAAGGGGATCAACACACAATCCAATGTGGCATCATTAAGGGGATCAACACACAATCCAATGTGGCATCATTAAGGGGATCAACACACAATCCAATGTGGCATCATTAAGGGGATCAACACACAATCCAATGTGGCATCATTAAGGGTTCAAACAAACAATCCAATTTGGCATCATTAATGGGGATCAAACACACAATCTAATGTGGCATCATTAAGGGGATCAACACACAATCCAATGTGGCATCATTAAGGGGATCAACACACAATCCAATGTGGCATCATTAAGGGGATCAACACACAATCCAATGTGGCATCATTAACGGGGATCAAACACACAATCCAATGTGGCATCATTAAGGGGATCAACACACAATCCAATGTGGCATCAGTAAGGGTTCAAACAAACAATCCAATGTGGCATCATTAAGGGGATCAACACACAATTCAATGTGGCATCAGTAAGGGTTCAAACAAACAATCCAATGTGGCATCATTAAGGGGATCAAACACACTACCCAATGTGGCATCATTGAGGGGATCAACACACAATCCAATGTGGCATCATTAAGGGGATCAACACACAATCCAATGTGGCATCATTAAGGGGATCAACACACAATCCAATATGGCATCATTAAGGGGATCAACACACAATCCAATGTGGCATCATTAAGGGTTCAAACAAACAATCCAATGTGGCATCATTAAGGGGATCAAACACACAACCCAATAAGGCATCATTAAGGGGATCAAACACACAACCCAATGTGGCATCATTAAGGCATCAACACACAATCCAATGTGGCATCATTAAGGGGATCAAAGACACAATCCAATGTGGCATTATTAAGGGGATCAAACACACAATCCAATGTGGCATCATTAAGGGGATCAAACACACAATCCAGTGTGGCATCATTCAGGGGATCAAACGCACAATCCAGTGTGGTATCATTAAGGTGATCAACACACAATACAATGTGGCATCATTAAGGGGATCAAACACAATCCAATGTGGCATCATTAAGGCGATCAACAAACAATCCAATGTGGCATCATTTAGGGGATCAAACACACAATTCAATGTGGCATCATTAAGGGTTTAAACAAACAATTCAATGTGGCATCATTAAGGGGATCAATACAAAATCCCATGTGGCATCATTAAGGGGATCAAACACACAATCCAGTATGGCATCATTTAGGGG